>BJKM01001071.1:0-107536 GCA_015082035.1 Chaenogobius annularis | reverse complement strand
GTGTGGTGCGGCGTGTGTGTGGCGCGTGTGGTGCGGCGTGTGTGTGGCGCGCGTGTGCGCAGCGTCTCTGCGTTGGGACTAAACCTGCTCCGTGGGCTCCTCCCCCTCCTCGGCTCCTCCTCTTAGTAGTAGGGGTTTGCTTTGGTCTTTACAAATGTGATCCAGTTTGGCACTTCCTGGGTTCATCACTTCACTTCTGTTGGTAAATGAAGACGTCACACTTCATGTGTTCATGTTGAACTCACCTCTGTCACAGGTTCAGCCGTTTGAAGGTTTGAAGGTTTCCATCAGATGTGGTCCCCTACAATGGGCTTGTGGGCACGTTCGGCCCGCAGGCCGTCCGAGTGCAGCGTCATGTACACGAAGAGACACAAGGGACTTTAAGTTTGAGGTGAACTTTTGTGACTGAAGATGAGTGTCAGAGCAAAGATCTGCTGCGGCTCTGCGGCCCTCTGCGTCCGGCTCCTCCCCTCTGCGGCTCCTCCCTCTGCGGCTCCTCCCGTCTGCGGCTCCTCCCGCTGCGGCTTCTCCCTGCGGCTCCCTCTGCGCTCCTCCCGTCTGCGGCCCCGTCTGCGGCTCCCCGTCTGCGGCTCCTCCCGTCTGCGGCTCCTGATGCCACCAGGACAAAAGACACAACAATATGCAAATCTGTACACACACACACACACGTAACACACACACACACACACACACACACAGGTAACGGGCCAGTGTGATTACATACTGTGTCCTGAAGATGGAGCTGTTGTTCAGCCTCAGACACAGAAGACTGAAGCTGGAAGAGTTTGGAAAGTGAATTAGACCCGGCTTAGACCCGGCTTAGACCCAGCTTTTAGACCCCGGCTTAGAGCTTAGACCGGCTTAGACCCGGTTTAGTCCCGGTTTAGAGCCCCTTAGACCCGGCTTAGACCCGCTTAGCTTAGAGACCCGGCTTAGACCGGCTTAGACCGGCTTAGACCGGTTTAGTCCCGGTTTAGACCCGGCTTAGACCCGGCTTAGACCCGGCTTAGACCTTATTTAGACCCGGCTTAGACCCGGCTTACCCCGGCTTAGACCCGGCTATAGACCTTATTTAGACCGGCTTAGACACCCGGCTTAGACCCGGCTTAGCCGGCTTAGACCCGGCTTAGACCCGGTTTAGACCCGGTTAAGACCCGTTTTAGACCCGGTTTAGACTTGGTTTAGACTTGCTTAGACTACTTTAGACCGACTTAGACCCGGTTTAGTCTGGTTTAGACCCTATTTAGTCTGGTAATAGACCCGGTTTAGACCCGGCTTAGACCCGGCTTTAGACCCGGCTTAGACCGGCTTGCCCGGTAGACCCGGCTTAGACCCGGCTTAGACCCGGCTTAGACCGGCTTAAGACCCGGCTTAAGACCGGCTTAGACCCGGCTTAGACTTGGCTTAGACCTGGTTTAGACTTGGCTTAGACCTACTTTAGACCCGGTTTAGTCCGGTTTAGACCCGGCTTAGACCCGGCTTAGACCCGGCTTAGACCTTATTTAGACCCGGCTTAGATCGGCTTAGACCTTAGACCGGCTTAGACCCTTAGACCCGGCTTAGACCCGGCTTAGACCGGTTTAGACCGGCTTAGCCCGGTTAGACCCGGTTTTAGACCCGGTTTAGACCCGGTTTAGACTTGGTTTAGACTTGGCTTAGACCTACTTTAGACCCGACTTAGACCCGGTTTTAGTCCTGGTTTAGACCCTATTTAGTCCTGGTATAGACCCGGCTTAGACCCGGCTTAGACCCGGCTTAGACCCGGCTTAGACCCGGCTTAGACCCGGCTTAGACCGGCTTAGACCGGCTTAGACCCGGCTTAGACCTTATTTAGTCCTGGTTTAGACCTAGTTTAGACCCGGCTTAGACCTGGTTCAGACTTTATCCTGTTCAGTTCTTTCCGTGTTCACGTTAGTTCTGGATAAGTCCTGTTTCATTCTGGTCTTGGTCCTGGTCTTGGACCTGGGCTCAAAGTCAGAGAGAGAAGTTTCACTGACACAGGGCTGAACCTGGTCTGGACTTGGACCAGGACCAGGACCACACGTGCTCTTCTGGCTCTCCCGGTGTGTGCGCTCGTGCCATGACGCACCGGTGACGTGCGCAGGTCTTCGGTCCCGGGCTCCTCGCGCTCGCAGCAGTCAGCGCGAGACGCGGAGGACTGCGGACACACGCGAGCGGCGCGGACACAGCACGACCGGAGAAGTCTCCGCAGAATGAGCTCTGGCACGCGCCCGGGACGCGAAAGCGGCGCGGAGCGGCCGCTCTGAGCGGGGCTCGCGCGGAAATGTCCCAGGGCGCGCGCGCTGCCACGGGACAAGGGACACGAGACCCTGGAGGATGAGGCGCGAGGCGCGGAGCGCGCCAAAGGCGGAACATAATGAAGTGGAGCACGAGAGGCGCGTGCGCGGTGCTGTCCAGCGCGCTGCTGTTCGCGTGCGCACTCAGCGAGGTCGCGGTGGGACTCCGCTGCGTATCACTGGGCTCCGCGGTCAAGACGCACTTCCGCCTGAGCGGCGCGGCAGGCGCATTCTACTCGGGACTGCTCGTGGGCGGCGGACAGGTGCTTCTGGGGCTCGCGCTGCTCTGCTGCACCGCACGCGCGCCCGGATGTCGAACCTCGCGCTCCTCGCGGTGGTGGTGCTGTTGTTGGGGATCCTCACCGCGTTCTCCGGGGCGGTGCTGGACGGGGACGCGGCGACGCTGGTGCAGCGAAAATACTCGCACTTCTGCTTCCACGTGGGACTGGAGAACCCCGCGTGCGCGCGGCTGCGGGAGTACCAGCGCAGCCTCGTGCTGTCCACGGTGCTGAGCGCGCTGGAGTGCGTCCTGGGACTGTTGAATCTGCTCCTCATCAAGCGTTATAAAGCCGCGCAGTTCTCCAGGCGGCAGCTGGGCGCGGCGACTGGCGCGGCAGAGCGCGCACGTGGCGCTCTTTGCGGAGGAGCGGGAAGCGGAGCTGCCGCACGTGTCCTACATTAACCTGGCCGTGACGGTCCTCGAGGAGCCCCCCGGAGCGGAGAGCACCCGCAGCGCGCACCCGTCACGGGAGTTGCCAGGATACGCGCCCGCGGATCACCTCAGCCTCTTCGCACACAGCGCCCCCAGTGACCTTCCGCCGGCTTACGACGACATCTTCCCCGCGCAGGAGCGCATGCTCTCCCGCCAGGAGGCGCTGTGTGCGGGGGGCGGAGCTCCGCGACGCGCGGGAGACGTCCACAGACACAGAGACACGTTATAGATACTTTTATAGATCAGATGGATTAAAACTGTCCTTTCCAGAGTCTTTACGCCCTCTGCTGGACGAACGTGTCCTTACGCCCCCTGCTGTTCAGGGTTTGTTCTGACACTCAGAGTGAAACGCTCAAAATGCTTTTCTGGAGTTTATATTTTTCAGGATGAACTGCCGGTGAACGGGGGCTCACCGTGGATTTAGCCCCCACCGCAGAACCAGGACCGAGGTCTGGACCGAGGTCTGGACCTGGGACTCACCAGGATTAAACTATGATTGTCTTTTGACTTTGATTTGAATAAAGGCTTTTGAGAGGTCGCCGCTTCCAAACGGATCTACTGTGTCATTCTGTTCAAGTGGTGCAGTCGGTTAAGCATTTGCCCTCCAACCAAAGGGTGTTTGGTTCACATTAGAGTCTGTTCAGTTGGAGATTCACCTCAGTCCTGCTCTCGTTTACAAAACTGCTCCGATGGTTCTAGTTTGACTCAAATGTCTGGAATCTCTTTCAGACCAAATTCGACGTGATCTTTAAGACTCTGAACTTAAAGATCACGCGCCCGACAACGAGTCACAGCGTGTTTGTGTACGAAGTGTTTCAGTGTCAGAGCTAATGCTAACCTAAATGAAGCTAATGATAATTTAAATGAAGCTAATGATAATTTAAATGAAGCTAACGTTAACCTAAATGAAGCTAACGCTAACCTAAATGAAGCTAACGCTAACCTAAATGAAACAAACAATATACATATTGTTTAATATTGACTTTAAAGTTGTTAAATGCTCTTTTTCGGCCTGAAATAGTTCCTTTTGATTCTGAAAAAACGTCTTTTCGAAGCGTTTCCTCCAGTGAAGTCTTTCTTCAGACCTAAAATGCTCTCAGTGATTCGTCTGCCGTGTGATCTTTGGTCAGGAGAAGATTTCTGAACATTTGGTTTGAGCTGAAATGGTCAGAAAGAGTCAGATGAAGGTGCATGATTTAAAAACCCAGAGGAGCTTCCTGTAGGACACTTGCTGACGTGCACCAGAGGGGCAGTATTGAGCCGCTGGAGGTTTGGCATCACATAAAAGCCAAGGAAGTGATTCATTTAAGATGGACACAAGGTCACGGTTTGGGTTATAGAGTTTGGGTTAGAGGGTTTTGGTTACAGAGTTTTAGGGTTTTAAGATTTGGGGTCAATAATCGAGTATTAAATCTACGTGGAGTTCCACTGTTCAGGACTCCAGCTGAAGCCAGACTTTTCTCAAATAAAACCACTAGAACAGCGTTAAAGCCACACAGGGAAACATTTCATCCCATTAGAACAGGGTTAACCTGTAAAGTACTCCAGGCACCGCTCCTGAGTTGTAACCCAGAGAGGTAAAAATGTGCTATGTCCCCAGTGGCTGATCGGGGAATAAGATCAGCATGAAATGTTCCAGTGTTCTAACAGAGAGAAAAGACGGCTCAGCAGAACACAGAAGGTTGACTGTGAAAATCAATGATTATATTGGAAGGATCTGGTCCTGGTCTGAAGCACCTGGACTGGACTTGGACTGCAGTAAGTCTTTGGCTGAAGTCCAGAGTTTCAAAGTAAAAAAGATGATGCTTTTAAATAAAATAGAACAAAGAGGAGTCCAGAGGGAGAGACATCCAGAAGATTTATGAACCTGACAGCGGTGGAACCTCCTCGGCTCTGGTTTAGGCCTGGTTTAGTGGCCTGTCTCTGGTCCTGGTTCTGGTCCGTCGTGCTGACAGTGCCAGTGCCACTCACATTATTGATGAACATTTATCGCATGTTAGCATTAGCTTAGCGCCAAAAGCACTTCCTTTTATAAACACACAGATGTCTCCAGGAGAAGTTTCCACCCCCGCTCTGGTCCTGGTCTGGTCCTGGTCTGTCTGGTCCTGGTCCTGGTCTGGTCCTGGTCTGGTCCTGGTCTGGTCCTGGTCTGGTCCTGGTCTGGTCCTGGTCTGCCTGGTCTGGTCCTGGTCTGGTCCTGAAATTTGGTAATATTGTGGCCACTCTTCTTGAATCACCACTCTGTGAAGGACAAAGACAACCACTTCGTCCTGCTAAATCATAATCCTCTGCTCTTAAAGTTCGTGTGTTGGCTTATGAGCACGTAGAGGATGTATGAGACAGAGACGAGGTATGACGGATAAGAGTGCGCGAGAGAGAGAGCAAGAGGTCCAGAGCTGAGATGAAGAAGTAGAAGTGGGATAGAGGGCAAGTGTGAAGTCCCGCCCGATTCAGAGCCATCAGACACAGGCAGGTAGGCACGAGGTGGGTTTGCGCCGGGAGGTCATCGAGAGTATCCGCGAGGTGGGAGGGAACAGTGCCCGAAGAGCGAACATGTCTCCTGCCCACTAAGTGAGCTCCTCCAAGCAATTGGAAACAGAAGCCGAGCGCGACAACCGTAGATAGGTAGCACCTCTGTCATAGACAAAGAAAGAAGCACCAGCTGGCTCTGTTACGAGAGACGCTGAGAAGCGAAGCTATGTGCTAGCTGAAAGACGAGCAGATCGGCGATGTCTGATCCGTAGAGTTCATGAGACAGGGAAGCGGCCCGTAGACGGAGCAGTATTCAGAGTGCCCACAGGACGGTGAAGGTGGAATGTGAAATTCACGCGTAGATGGTCGAACCTGCCTCGGGGCGGCTTGGACGTGGAAATGAGTAGACGAGAAGTGATTTGGGAAGAGAGTATGGTGTTCAGGTGAGGTCGGGGAGGTGATGAAGTGTAGGAAGGAGTAGATTTTTCGACGGCCGGTTTGAAGAAGCCTCATTAGATGACCGAGTATGATAGGTCGTTGGGCATGAAGGTGTTTAAGTGATATGCTTAAAGTATGACCGACGAGAGAGGTTACACATTTTCTGTGGAAGAGAGAAACTTTTGATGAGCTTAGTTGTGCCTTTCGAACTCAGAGGCGGTTGTTACTCACCCTCCTTTCTTCTCATGTAATAATTTGCCGATGGCGTGTGATCCTATGCTGAGTAGTGAGAGTATATTGTTGTTTGAGATAGGTGAGCGCTAATGAGATGGTTTTTAGGGAGGAGACATTGTTACACTTTAGAGATGTATGGTTGTTATGGTTCTAAGGTAGTGAGACGCAGGTTTCCACTGAGACCGTTCTCATTGGCAATTCGTTATGATGTACGGCAGCTGTGCCAATTTGCGTTTCTCACGCTTTAGATTGTAAGTTGTCCAGTCATGATACCCAGAGACGGAATGGTTGTATGACATGTGTTACTGTGTAAAGAGAGGAGAGGAAGCGCGCATAGGAGAAACCGGTAAGATTAAGTTTTCTTTCGTACTTTATTGTTTAGGGGGACCGAGCTCCTAGATCGATGAGAGAATGGAGAAGTATTGCAGGTAAAGCTCTAAGCAGCACGGGTGATTATCATAGCGTCGATTTTTCCTTGTTTCACCGTTGAGAAGAGTAATGTGTGTGATGCAAAGAAATTCTAAACACCTTCTCTTCTAGCCCACCAGCAGTGGCAACTTTAGTACATTTCTGTATTCTAGCGTAGGTTTGGCTTACGTTAAATTGATTGAGAGAGAGAGAGATGGGAGGGATTGGTGTAGGATTGTAGATTAGAGTCTTCTAAGAGACGCGCAGTCTCAGTCTTCCTTGATCTAGTACTGGTTGTTTAAAATTATTTTCGTAAGATGGTTCTTAGAGGTCCTGTTGATTATTCTTAGGGTTGCTCTTTGTGATTCAGTTTAATTGTTCTGTCCTGGTTGGCTCCTTAAGTCCATTCAGTCGCTTTATAGTCCTCGAGTATTCAGCATACTATAGATGCAATTTTCTAAGTAGTTCCTTGGTTGTTCTGTTACTGTCTTCGTGTGGTCTTATTTGCTAACCTGGCTTTAGAATAGCTTGCGGTTTTAGGATAACCTGGTGTGTACTAAGAGTTTATACTTAAACGTTACTTCAGACAATCTAGTTATTGTAGAACGACATGGCTTCATCAATAATTACATTTTTGGAGAGGACCAGAACGTACTGCTAGATAATAGAATTCAATTCAGCTCCGCGAGAGATACCTTGCCATAAAGCGGCGGTTTTACCCCACTTATCCGTTCCCACCCAGTGGGCATATGTGCGGAGACTGATCTCAGACTCACTATCTGCGCTGGGCTAGAATGGGTCTGTTTTTGCGGGAGTTTGAGATGTTTAAAATGATCCGCCTCTTTTTGACCCCTTTTTTCATTCGTCAGTTATCTATTACTTTTCAGTTGTTCAATATTAAACCAAAGTATTTTTCTGACAAGCAGGAAGATACACCAAACTTCATTGAAGCCACGGGAAATTATAACCATGCCACTAATAAAGATTCTCGTTTCTCGCGCCCATCTTATCATCGGACTTGATTTCAAGTGTTTCATATTTTTCAATTATGTAGATATCTCATTATAAATACTATATTCCGTATTTCTTTCGCGCTCTATTTTGCTTGCGTTCTCGATCTCTGACGGTCCTATTGGTGATAAATCGAGAATCAAGAATTCAATTGGTCATGACATGATCTCCCTGACTTTGGAGTTGACGGAGTTGTTGACATCATTTGGCTTCTTATCTTGTCTTCGTGTTTGGTCTCCCTCTGTTTGTTTTCATTCATTTTTTGTACTTAGAACCATTGGCCCAAATTTATGACGTTACGATCAAAAACAACTTCACAGTGTTAACATTTTTATTTTATTTGCATTCATCCGATGGGCTTCTCGGATCCACATAAATCCCTCTTGCTGCATTGCATAGTTGTAAGGTTTCGTATTTGTATTTGTTTGACCAAAAAACCAGACCATGTCGTTCCAAGCCAATGGGATGCCCGTCTTCTCATGTTATGCACACTTTTCTTTTTCGTCGTTTTCTCATATGTTGTGATTATCTAAAATTGAAATATTTCTTTAAATACTATATATCATACTTTTGAATATATTTTATTTTTTCTGGGTTCCTGACCTATCTTTTTTTTGATGTTGATCTGCTGCTTTTTCTGGTTTATTTTTTTACTTTTTCTCTCCTTCTTTTCTCGAACGCTTTAGAACAGCTTATTTTAAGTTTTTGGTTTTGTTCTTGTTCTTGTGTCATTATTCCCATGTTTGATGAGAATTTTATTTTTTTGTCGTTTAACCTTTCTTTAACTTTTTCCGCACGTTGATGTTAAGTCACGTTATTTTCTTTTCTTTTTTATCGCCCCTCTAGCCTTTTTCTTACTTACCCTCTATATTCTAACAGAAAGTATCTTGACTATTTATCTGTTTGTGAGGACTTCTGATTCTCATACTCTAGATGTTCAAGGTATATTATCTTCTGTATATTGTAGTTATATTTTAACTTTATGTTTCTTCTTATTTTTGTTTTCTGGACGTGACTGTTCACTTTCTCTGCTGTTCTTCGGCCGCAATTTCCACTCTCCTCTTTCTGTCCTTCCAGACTTGTTCTGAGTGGAGATAACTCTAGACTACTCTGTGTGACGAGGAAAGAAACCTCGAATCTCATTCAAACTACATTCTCTAAAGAAAAGGAGGCGGGGCTTTGCCTTTATTCAGTCCAATCAGAGCGTTGCTGGTGTGACCCAGAACTGAAGCTCATGAACATACTTGAGAGTAATGTTGTGGCCGGGGGTTCCTGTGCAGGCCTTACTGGCACATGACAGACGCTTGGGTCATGAGGAGGAAGTGAAGAATCCCTGGGTCAAACCTGTGCTTACGACATGGAAGGAGCTGATCAAACCAGATTTTTGCGGTTACATGTACTTTCCATTCATTCAGTCAAATTCAAGTTAGTCTGTTGTGAACTGGATTTACATGGAACCTTCTGACCAGCTTTGAGTCGGATTATTCTGACTTTTGTTTTGGAAAAAGTAAATACACAAAATATTCCTTCATCACCAAATCTCTTTAATCACTGGTTTTACAGCGGGACTCAACAGGAAACACAAATACGAGAGACTCAAACCCGCGTTACTATTTCAGCGGCTCGTTTGGACTCGCCGTCTCAAAAACACAAAACATCAAGTTCTGTATTTCAAAATAAGGTTTAATATTTGAACAATGGGACAGAATCGACAGGAAACGGAATCAAAATCCCCGAATCGCATGAGTTCCTCTGCCACAGGAACCAAACAGACCTTTGTCCGAAAGCTCCGTCCGTCCAGCACCTACAGGTCCAGAGTCCTGGTCCCGGTCCCGGTCCCGGTCCTGGTCCCGGTCCTGGTCCCAGCTCAGTCCCGGCCCGGCCCCGGCCCCGGCCTGGTCTCGGTGGCGCTGTAGACCAGGACCATGGCGGCGGTCAGCAGCAGGTGGAGCGACTCGTACAGGAGTTTGGGCGAGAAGACGCTCCAGATGAACAGATGATACCTCAGACCTGTGATGAGAACGAGGAAGAGCGCGCACGGAACGGAACGAAGAAGAGCCAGGCAGAACGAGGAGTGAGCCACGGCCACCGGAGACCTGCAGGGGAGAACGTCAGGTCAGAACGAGTGAGAACGTCAGGTCAGAACGAGTGAGAACGTCAGGTCAGAACGAGTGCGAACGTCAGGTCAGAACGAGTGAGAACGTCAGGGCAGAACGAGTGAGAACGTCAGGGCAGAACGAGTGCGAACGTCAGGGCAGAACGAGTGAGAACGTCAGGTCAGAACGAGTGAGAACGTCAGGTCAGAACGAGTGAGAACGTCAGGGCAGAACGAGTGAGAACGTCAGGGCAGAACGAGTGCGAACGTCAGGTCATCAGAATGGCTGCTGAATCATGAGGATTCTCCTTAATAAAGGTCAGTAATATATTCAGGACTTTTGAGAAAGTGTAGAGTGTATATGACTGAGTAGAAGCTGGACAAATTGAGAATCGCCATTCTTTCACATGACGTCTGGGCCATGACTTTTTCGAACGTTCAACGACGTTCAGAAAAAAAGACACTTGAGCGTCAGAGTTTGGATGTCTGAGAGGACCCAGAGCTGCAGAGCGGAGAAGAGGGGACCACCACCTCAGAACGTGGAACCCTCACGACACAGAACCCTCACGGGACCCCTCAACCGGGACCTCACGGTACCTTATGAACCCTCAAACCCTCACGGAACCCTCACGGAACCCTCTACGGAACCTCAGAACTCTACTAACGGAACTCCCGGACCTCAACGGGACCCTCACGGAGACCCTCACGGGACCCTCTGCACGGACCCTCACGGGACCCTATGGTCACGGAACCCTCTAAGACCAGAACCCTCACGGAAACCTCACGGAACCCCTCACTGAACCCTCATCAACCCTCACTGACCCTCACTGAGAACCCTCATGAACCCTAGAAACCTTAGAGCACCTCACGCGAAATCGCCCCGACCCTGCATCGGGAACCACGAACCTCATGAACCCTTACACTGAACCCTCATGGAACCCTCACTCTTGAACCCTCACTTGACCCTCATAGAACCCTATGAACCCTCACTGACCCTCATGAACGCGCTCATCTGAACCTTAACTGAACCTCCGCGCCTCATGAACCCTACTGAACCCTCATGGAACCCTCATGGAACCCTCATAACCGAACCCTCACTGAACCCTCACTGAACCTCCATGAACACCTCACTGAATCCTCACTGAACCCTCAATGAACCCTACATGAACCTCACTGACCCTCACTGAACCCTACTGAACCTCAATGAACCCGCTCATGAACCTCATGAACCCTACTGAACCCTCACTGAACCCTCACTAACGTCATGAACCCTCATGAAACCCTCATAACCTCACATGAACCTCAACTGAACCTCATGAACCCGAACCCTCACTGAACCCTCATGAACCTCTGAACCCTCATGAACCTCACTGAACCCTCACTGACCCTCATGAACCCTCACTGAACCCTCACTGAACCTCACTGAACCTCATGACCTTGAACCCTCATGAACCCTCTGAACCTCACTGAACCCTCACTGAACCCTCACTAACCCTCACTGAACCCTCATGAACCCTCATGAACCCTCATGAACCCTCATGAACCCTCACTGAACCCTCAACCCTCACTGAACCCTCCTGAACCCTCTGAACCCTCATGAACCCTCACTGAACCCTCATGAACCCCTGAACCCTCATGATCCCTCATGAACCTCATGAAGCCCTCCTACATCCCTCATGACCCTCACTGAAACCTGAACCCTCACTGAACCTCATGAACCTCATGAACCCTCATGAACCCTCATACGAACCCTCACTGAACCTCATGAACCCTCATGAACCCTCACTGAACCCTCATGAACCTCATGAACTAGAACCCTCATGAACCCTCACTGAACCCTGACTCATGACCTCACTGAACCTCATGACCCTCACCCTCACCCTCTGAACCCTCACTGAACCCTCATGAACCCTCAACTGAACCTCTCCACTGAACCTCAATGAACCCTCCGAACCCTCACTGAACCCTCACTGAAACCTCAACGAACCCTCACTGAACCCTCCACTGAACCCTCATGAACCATCACATGAACCTCATGAACCTCACATGAACCCTCATGAACCCTCATGAACCCTCACTGAACCCTCATGAACCCTCACTGAACCTCATGAACCCTCACTGAACCCTCACCTGAAACCCTCATGAACCCTCATGAACCCTCCATGAACCCTCACTGAACCCTCATGAACCCTCATGGAACCCTCATGAACCCTCACTGAACCCTCACTGAACCCTCACTGAACGCCTCACTGAACCTCATGACCCTCATGACCCTCACTGAACCCTATTTGAACCCTCATGAACCCTCACGAACCTCCTGAACCTCACTGAACCTGTAATCAGAAATCTGCCTGTGACACTTCTTTTTGGAGCTCTGGCTCTGGTCTGTGAAGCAGCTTCAGGAACTCGGACTTTCTGAAATAATAAAGTCAAAGTCAGACAAAAGAAATCTCCTTCAACACGAGGGGGACCTAAAAACACCAGTTTAGACCTGGTTTAGTCCTGGTTCAGTCCTGGTTCAGTCCTGGTTTAGTCCTGGTTTAGACCTGGTTTAGTCCTGGTTTAGTCCTGGTTCAGTCCTGGTTCAGTCCTGGTTTAGGACCTGGTTTAGACCTGACCTGTTTAGTCCTGGTTTAGTCCTGGTTCAGTCCTGGTTCAGTCCTGGTTCAGTCCTGGTTCAGTCCTGGTTTAGACCTGGTTTAGTCCTGGTTTAGTCCTGGTTTGGATTGTGTCTGGTCCTGGTCGAGTCCTGGTCCTGCACCTGTTGTAGCTGAGGTAGCAGAGGCAGGTGCGCCCCCACAGGACAGGGCCGGCGTAGGTGCTCAGAGCGGTCAGAACCAGCGGCCGGAGCCTTCGACGTAACTGTCCAGACCACACGAAGCCCACGGAGATGTCCACGGTCCGATGTTGTTGGCAGTTCCCTGAAACGGCAGTGGCAGAGTGGTTAGCAGTCGAGAGTACTTTCACTTCACAACCAGTATCATTAGTGTTAAAGTGGTCACATTTCTGTGTCTGTCCAGTAAAAGTGTGTCATAATGTAAGGGTCAGAGGTCAGGGGTCACTCACATGTGTCAGAGGTCAGAGGTCACTCACTGTGTAGGGTCACTCACAGTGGTCCAGGGTCACTCACATGTGTCAGAGGTCAGGTCACTACACATGTGTGAGGTCACTCAATGTGTCAGAGTCAGGGGTCACTCACATGTGTCAGAGGTCAGGTCACTCACATGTGTTCAGAGGTCAGGGCCTCACATGTGCAGTTCAGGTGGTCACTCAATGGTCAAGGTCGGGGTCACTCACATGTGGTCAGAGGTCAGGGGTCACTTCACATGTGTCAGAGGTCAAGGGTCACTACATGTGTCAGAGTGTCACTCCACATGTGTCAGGGGTCACTCACATGTGTCAGAGGTCACAGGGTCACTCACCATGTGTCAGAGGTGGTCACTCACATGTGTCAGGGGTCACTCAACATGTGTCAGAGGTCAGGGGTCACTCATGTGTCAGGTCACATGTCAGGGATGTCATGTCAGAGGTCAGGGGTCATCACGTAAATAAACAGGGGAAATTATTTTCATAATAAATAATGATCAGGTTCAAACATTTGTGGATCAGAAGTTTTGTTTTTCCTGGAAGTTTTAACAGAGCCTCAGTCTGAAGAGACTTCACACACGCGACGAGTCGACGCACCCGAGTCACATGACCGACTCTGACTCTGGAAAGGGGCGGTGCTTGGTCCCCTCTGATGTTTCGCTTTGTATTTGGAACCATTGGGCCCAATTTATTAAGACAATCGGAAAACATATTCAATGGTGTTACAATCGATGGGACGGAACAAAGGGGAACATAGAAGAACATAGAGGAACATAGAGAAACATAGGAGACATAGAAGTGAAGAATCCCTGGGTCAAACCTGTGCTTACGACATGGAAAGAGCTGATCACAACATACAACTCAACAAAGAGGTTCAGGTCTTAAACTGGTCGCTTCAGACCAAGGTTTTGGACCAAACAGAACTGACCTGAGACTCAAGGTCTGGATTACAAAAGGTCTAAAGGTTTGAGATGTTGAAAGAATTCCTTTGACTTGGAGAAACAGGACTTTTATACGGTTTTTACAAATAAGGAGTTCTTATAACCAAGACATGAAACAAAGTCACGACCATTGAAACCCTCTGAGATGTTTATCAAGGATTATGAAGCAGAACTTTCAAGAGGAATAAGATCTGAATTATATCAGTGCATTAACCATGGTTAATGACAAAGAGAGGGTAGTTTTATTTTGACGGTGTGTCACGTTTCTTCATAACTCCAGGTCAAAGTGCTAATGCTAAAATGCTAACTGTTGGAGAAACAGCGCCACCAGGAGGCAAACCACTCTCACGTGTTCAGGGACTGTCCTGTCGCTCACAAACATGTGACTGAAGTTCACAGCGCTCTGCAGACTGTTTTTGACATTTGCCTCGGAACATTAGAACTCTGTACTTGGGCCTCAGAACTCCTGCCACTTTAGTTTAACCGCGCTCGTGGGGGATGTGGGACCTGAACAGGAGTCTTTGGTGGTCCCGGGTTCTCTGTGGAGCAGGTCCCATTTCAGCATGGTCCTCTCTCACAGCTGTTACTCTCATCCGAACCTCCTGAGGCCGGCAAATTCACTCAATTCACTTATGCAAGGAGCAGGTGCTTCATGCGTTTAACTGGGCCGAGTTTGGGCCAAGTTTGGGCCGAGTTTGGACCCAAACCTGGACCCAAACCTGGACCCAAACCTGGACCACATCTGGACCACATCTGGACTAGCCTCTGTATTGGATCAGACTAAACGCGCTGCAGACTCCTTTACTCCACACACCTGAAATCTCTTGTGTTTGAATGAGTTTTAACTAAAACCTTTAAAAGCAAGCGTCCTCCAGGGGGCGCTGTCATGTGTTAACGTCCTCCGGGTTTAGTCCTAGTTTAGTCCTAGTTTAGTCCTGGTTTCGACCTGGTTCAGACCTGGTTCAGTCCTGGTTTAGACCTGGTCCAGTCCTGGTTTAGACCTGGTCCAGTCCTAGTCCAGTCCCAGAGGAAGAGGGCCTGGATCTGGTCTAAGTCCAGAGCAGGACTGGAGCCAACGCCATCAAACTGAACTGGTCCTGAGGCTCAGAGTCTCATAAAAACTAATGAGTCGGATCAGAGCCAAGACCAGAGTCTAAACCAGGTCTGAATCAGGACTAAACCAGGTCTAAACCAGGACTAAAACAGGAAAACAGGTCTAAACCAGGTCTAAACCAGGACTAAACCAGGTCTAAACCAGGACTAAACCAGGTCTAAACCAGGTCTGAACCAGGACTAAACCAGGACTAAACCAGGACTAAACCAGGACTAAACCAGGACTAAACCAGGTCTGAATCAGGACTAAACCAGGACTAAACCAGGTCTAAACCAGGACTAAACCAGGTCTAAACCAGGTCTAACCAGGTCTGAATCAGGACTAAACCAGGTCAGAACCAGGTCTAGACACACAGATGTGAGGGAACTGAACCTCAGACCTTTTGGTTGGGGGAGACGACGTGTGAAGGTAAAAGTCGCAGTAAAAAACCTGTTCAAGGAAAATGTGAGTTTCAGCACAAAATTTATGGAGTTTATGAAGACACAGACGCCCCCTCCCTGTACCCCAGACGCCCTCCCTCTGCCCCAGACCCCAGACGCCGCCCTCTACCCCAGACGCCCTCCCTGTACCCAGACGCCCTCCCTCTGCCCCAGACCCCCAGACGCCCTCCCTCTGCCCCAGACGCCTGCCCTGTACCCCAGACGTCCGCCCTGTCCCCCTCCCCTTACCCCAGACGCCCTCCTCTACCCCAGACGCCCTCCTCTACCCAGACCGCCCTGTACCCCAGACGCCCTCCCTCTACCCCAGACGCCCTCCTCTAACCCAGACGTCCGCCCTGTACCCCAGACGCCCTCCTGCCCCAGACGCCCTCCCTCTGCCCCAGACGCCCTCCCTCTGCCCCAGACGTCCTCCGCCCGTACCCCAGACGTCCGCCCTGTACCCCAGATGTCCGCCCTGTACCCCAGAACGTCCGCCCTGTACCCCAGACGTTCCTCCCGTACCCAGACGCCCGCCCTCTGCCCCAGACGTCCGCCCTCTACCCCAGACGTCCTCCCTCTACCCCAGACGTCCTCCCGTACCCAGACGTCCTCCCCGTACCCCAGACGTCCTCCGTACCCAGACACCCTCCCTGTACCCCAGACGTCCTCCCGTACCCCCAGACGCTCCCTCTGCCCCAGACGTCCGCCCTGTACCCCAGACGTCTCCCGTACCCAGACGCCCTCCCTCTACCCCAGACGTCCTCCCGTACCCCAGACGTCCTCCGTACCCCAGACACCCTCCCTGTACCCCAGACGTCCTCCCGTACCCCAGACGCCCTCCCTCTGCCCCAGACGTCCGCCCTGTTACCCCAGACTCCTCCTCCGTACCCCAGACGCCTCCTCTACCCCAGACGTCCGCCCTGTACCCCAGACGCCCTCCCTACCCCCAGACCGCCTCCCTGTACCCCAGACGCCCTCCCTGTACCCCAGACGCCCTCCCTGTACCCCAGACGTCCTCCCTGTACCCCAGACGTCCTCCCTGTACCCCAGAACGTCCTCCCTGTACCCCAGACGTCCTCCCTGTACCCCAGACGTCCTCCCTGTACCCCAGACACCCTCCCTGTACCCCAGACGTCCTCCCGTACCTGGTAGTAGAAGGAGGCGTGTCCGAACCACAGGTGCATGATGGTCGTCTGCGCCGCGTCGTAGTCCAAACGGCTCCAGACGAACTGTGCCATGAACGCTTGGATGAGGAGCGAGCCGCACAGCACAGGCAGGTTATGGGCCCGGGACAAACAGCGCCACCACCAGGACGAGCCCCGCAAACACCTCCCACAGGCCCCGAGACCGAAGGCCCGGACTGGGACCAAACTGGGACCGAAGCAGGTCTTTGGACCCCGAGAACAGGATCCCGAGAACAAAGACGTACACGAACCGAGCCTCCACTGTGCCCCTGTGAGAGAGAGACCGGTTATAGACCAGGACCAGGACGAAACCGAGCCTCCACTGTGCCCCCTGTGAGAGAGAGACCGGTTATAGACCAGGACCAGGATCTGCACTCGTTGAAAACCGTTTCGACTTCATCAGAAACTTATTTTCAATCTGAAGGTTCTGGAGCACATCCTTCAGCAGAAGAGTGACGAGTGAATGTCTCTCAGCAGCTCGCGGCCCCAAAGGTAAAGCCACCGTTAGTAACGGGAACCAATCAATAAATGATGAAGTCAAATCTAAAGTAAAAGACTTTAGATTTAAGAGTAAAGCACTCGGACACCGCATTCACAGTGGCCTTGGACTCGCAGACTGACCTTTTGGACTCGCAGCGGCCTGCCGGACTCGCAGCGGCCTGCCGGACTCGGTTATGGTGACAATAGTTTCATATTTAAATCCTCTTCAGAATGAACCAGAGGCTGATGACGTCATCATTTAGCACTAATGAAGTCTTGAGTTATTTTTGGAAAAGAATGAAAGCTTAATTGGTGTTGTTAATTGTTTTACGGTAATTAAACAATCCAATTTGGCTTAAAGTGTTTAGGAAAAGTCGACACTTTATTTAAATCACTTTGAACACATTCACAGGAATAAACACAAAAGAGGTCAGAGGTCAGACTGTGGCACCCTGTGGTCAGAGGGCAGACTGTGCACTCTGTGGTCAGAGGGTCAGAGGTCAGACTGTGCACCCTGTGGTCAGAGGGTCAGAGGTCAGACTGTGCACCCTGTGGTCAGACTGTGCACCCTGTGGAGAGGGCAGACTGTCCCTGTGGTCAGAGGGCAGACTGTGCACCCTGTGGTCAGGCAGACTGTCAGAGGGTCTGTGCAGGTCAGAGGGCAGAGCACGCTGTGGTCAGAGGGTCAGAGGGCAGACTGTGCACCCTGTGGTCAGAGGGTCAGAGGTCAGACTGTGCACCCTGTGGTCAGAGGGCGAGTGTCTGCACAGACTAAAGCACAGACTGAGGCGCTGTCCGAGGTGCTGAAGTCACTGTTATGAGGATGAAAACACATTGTATTTTCCCTTCACAGAAGCATCATTTGTGTTAAAGTGTGTAATGTTTGTGTGGATAAAAGTAAAACTCTTGTGTGTTTGTCCAGTAAAAGTGCGTGTCATAATGTGCTCTCACATTCTGAGCACAGCGCCCCCTGGAGGACGCTCACATGTGTCTGAGGCTTTTATTCTGAGCGTCATCCCTGTTTCTACAGGAACATTCTGGTGTTCCTCCATCAGACTCCCAGAGACTGAAGCTCAGACGTTCTGCTGCAGCTCCAGGTCTCGTCCCGCTCGCCGCGCGTCCTAAACTTCAGACACTTTCTAAATAAATGAGCCTCTCTTCTGCCACCGGGACTTAATCACGTTGTTATCGACCGCAGCGTTGGCACGTATCGAACCGGCGTCTCGTATTTCAAAGCTCTGATCGAGTGAGGAACGTCTCCGCGCTGTCTCATCATCCCGAGGGACGCCGTGAGGAAACGTCTCCGCTCGTCTCGTCACCCGAGGGACGCGTGAGGAAACGTCTCCGCTCGTCTCATCGAGGGACGCGTGAGGAAACGTCTCCGCTCGTCTCATCACCCGAGGGACGCGTGAGGAAACGTCCCGCTCGTCTCATCCCCGAGGGACGCGTGAGGAAAACGTCTCGCTGTCTCATCACCCGAGGGACGCGTGGAAACGTCTCGCGCTGTCTCATCAACCGAGGGGCGTGTGAGGAAACGTCTCCGTCGTCTCCATCACCGAGGGACGCGTGAGGAAACGTCTCCGCTCGTCTCATCACCCGAGGAGGGACCGCGCGAGGAAACGTCTCCGCTCGTCTCATCACCGAGGGACGTCGTGAGGAAAACGTCTCCGCTCGTCTCATCACCGGGAGACGCGTGAGGAACGTCTCCGCTCGTCTCATCACCCGAGGGACGCGTGAGGAAACGTCTCGCTGTCGTCACCCGAGGGACGCGTGAGGAAACGTCTCCGCTCGTCTCATCACCCGAGGGACGCGTGAGGAAACGGACGTCGTCGAGGACGCGTGAGGAAACGTCTCCGCTCGCTCATCACCCGAGGGACACGTGGGAAACGTCTCCGAAGGGTTCATCCCGAGGGACGGTGAGGAAACGTCGTCTCATCAACGTCTCAATCAATCAAATCAGTCAAACACATTTGTAATTCATTCCTGAACAATAACTTCGGGTGACGTTTCAGGATGAATATGGATGGATCCGAAGTATGAATATTCTGAAGGACCTCGTGTGGAGATCGTCTTCTTCGTTTGTTCCTCCGACAGTAAAAGTGGTGTTCCACAATGAAGCTGTTTAGGGCCTCTCTTGTTCTCCGCATACGAACGATTTACCTTTAATTGTTCAAAAATGACGACTCCAGATCCATGAGACAAAAAGAGACGTCTAGAGCTTGACCTGATGTTATTAAATTTGTATTGTTGACTTTTTAAAAAAAAAATTACAATCGACCCAGGATGCTGATTGCAACAAACAAACAAACAAATGACTAGCGCATGAGCGACTTTGATGGAGTAATCGCTCAGGAGAAGATGTCAAACACATTTGAGTCGCTCCAATCGATGAACTGATGAAACCGTCTCATTTACATTTCAACAAAGAAAATGTTTCCCTCAATTTGACAAATGAATTACAAACCGCTTTAAACAGCGTCATTACAGAGGGAGACGGGCCAACCACTCTGCCACAGTCACACGGCAGTCGTCTCCATGGAAATGATACAGCGGCGGTCCTGGAATGTTCCTGTATGGCAT
Organism: Chaenogobius annularis; assembly: GCA_015082035.1. Classification (NCBI taxonomy): domain Eukaryota; kingdom Metazoa; phylum Chordata; class Actinopteri; order Gobiiformes; family Gobiidae; genus Chaenogobius; species Chaenogobius annularis. The sequence goes on along the minus strand of BJKM01001071.1, from coordinate 88,064 downwards.
TATACTAAATCACAGTTTTCCTGAGTTTCGTCGATTCATCTTAAACGTGTTCAAATCCGAGCCTCAGAAACACTCCGTTCTGAGACTCCCCGACGTGTGATGTCACAGTCGATCTGTGACGCGGCTCTGAGAACCTTCTGCTGTTTTAACTCCACCAATCATCTCCAGACTCGTCTAATCACGATCAGGACGACTGCGTGCTTCTCCGACAGAACATTTCAATTGTTTACCAACCTGCTGTAATTCCTTCTGCAGCCATTAGGTGGTGCCAAACATCAGGGAAAACAGCAGAGAGCCAAATACATTCTTTTTAGTTCAAGAACATGAGAACGAAACGACACTAAAATGTGTAAAAAGACGCACAAATGTTAAGCTCCAACATTGCACGAAATACCTTGAAAAACATCACCTCTCCACAGATCTGACCAGTTTACAGCAAGTCTAAACCCGGTCCAAAACCCAGTCTTTGGTACTCACTTCTCAGCGTGCCGAGTCGCCCGTTGCCAGGGGAAGCTCACGTTGCCGATCGCCGCTCTGTAGCTGTAAACGCCAATCAAACCCAGAGCCAGCGCCACTTTGGACATGAACGAACATCGTCTCTGAACCAGGAAGAAGATGAGGAGCAGGCAGAGCGCGGCCACTGCAGACAGCGCCGCCTTGTGTTCGGAGCTGCACACACACATGACAGGGTTAAACAGACAGCGCCGCCTTGTGTCCAGAGCTGTTACGGTCACGTACAGATGATTGTAACACATTCGAGAACACACAAATCTGCCAGAAAGAAGAAGCAATTTTGACAAAAAACACACATGCAAATTTAAAGTAAATCTCAGTGTCAGATTTGGTAGAACAAAGAACAAACGTGGAGGAAGTTATGGCACGAGCGGGATCAACCCTTGTGCGACTTTTGCCTCTGATAAACTGACTGTTACGTGTAAAGCGTTTGGTGTTTAATTAGAGGCGCTAATTAGCGCGTAGCGCGCGTGTCCGAGCTAAAGGCTAACTGACTCCAAGAGCAGATTCGGGCCAAAGGATCCGAGTTTGACAAAGCGTGACAAAAGGTGAACTCACAGAGCTGCAGTGCATCAGCCTGTCATCATTATTCTGTATCCACGGCGATGGACTGCAGCCTGCACCACCTCTGACCCCAGTGCTGCCCCCAGTGCTGCCCCCTGCTGTCTGGAGACGGAGACGTGAGCGCGGTGTGAATCTGCTCTGTGACCTCTGACCCTCCTGTAGCGCTCACCGACCAAACAAAGTGGCTCTCAGGTCGGCCTCGTTCTCTGGTGTTTTATTAGAAATGTGCAAAAGAAAAACTCTGATGTTTGATCGTTTCTTCTCCTGCTTTGATCAGACCAAAACCATCACGTGCGGTAGAGCTGTGGTAGAGCTGCGGTAGAGCTGTGGTAGGGCTGTGGTAGAGCTGTGGTAGGGGCTGTGGTAGGGCTGCGGTAGAGCTGCGGTAGAGCTGCGGTAGAGCTGTGGTAGAGCTGCGGTAGGGCTGCGGTAGGGCTGCGGTAGGGCTGCGTAGGGCTGCGGTAGAGCTGCGGTAGGGCTGCGGTAGTAGAGCTGCGGTAGAGGCTGCGGTAGGTAGCTGCGGTAGAGCTGCGGTAGAGCTGTGGTAGAGCTGCTGCTGGTAGAGCTGCGGTAGAGCTGCGGTAGAGCTGCGGTGGGCTGTGGTAGAGCTGCGGTAGAGCTGTGGTAGAGCTGCGGTAGGGGCTGCGGTAGAGCTGCGGTAGAGCTGTTAGAAGCTGCGGTAGAGCTGCGGTAGAGCTGCTGGTAGGGCTGCGGTAGGTAGGCTGCGGTAGGCTGCGGTAGAGCTGCGGTAGAGCTGCGGTAGGCTGTGGTAGGGCTGTGGTAGGGCTGCAGTAGAGCTGCAGTAGGGCTGTGTTAGAGCTGTGCTAGAGCTGCGGTAGGGTTGTTAGAGCTGTGGTAGGGCTGTGGTAGGGGGCTGTGGTAGGGCTGTGGTAGAGTTTTAGCCGTTTAGCTCATGCTTCAGTCGACTCACTCTTTTATTTAGATGGTCAGGATTTATCAGAGCTGAAACGCTCAAAGGGACTTGAACTCCAAACCTTGTGGCAGGATGTTGTCATGACTAAAAACACGGCTCTCAAATGTAGTGAAGGAGAGTAAAAGTATCCACTCGCCACCGAGGTTTTCAGGAAAATAGAAAAACACTTTACACCGACAGGAAGTGATGGCGTACAGACAGGAAGTGATGGCGTACAGACAGGAGTGACGGCGTACAGACAGGAAGTGACGGCGTACAGACAGGAAGTGACGGCGTACAGACAGGAAGTGACGGCGTACAGACAGGAAGTGACGGCGTACAGACAGGAAGTGACGGCGTACAGAAAGGAAGTGACGGCGTATAGACAGGAAGTGATGGCGTACGGACAGGAAGTGACGGCGTATAGACAGAAAGTGCTAAAAACAGGACTAAAACAGGTCTAAACCAGGACTAAACCAGGTCAAAACCAGGACTAAACCAGGTCAAAATCAGGACTAAACCAGGTCTACACCAGGTCTACACCAGAATCAGAGAAGAGTAAACCAGGAGTAAACCAGTCTTCTGTACATCCTGTTCCATCCAAAGTTCTGTTCCAAACTTTCCTTGCGTTATCAGAAGAATCCTCAAGAGAAGAAACTCTTTAAGTGTAAAAAGCAGGAGGCCATTTTGTGCCGATAGCGAAGCCTCAGAGGACCAAAAAGCTGCAGCAGCAAAATCTCCCTCCCATAAATCTGAGAGACATGTTCAGATTAAACTCCGGCAGACCCTCAGCAAGGCAGTGTCCCTATTCTCGCAATCTACAGGTCCAGGGCTGAGTCTGGACTAAAACCTGACTCTTGTGTTTGCAGAAGTTTGTTTCAAAGTGAAAACAAATATTAGAGAAGCAAGACTGAACTCCAGGGTTTACACTCTGGGCGTTCTAGAGGGTTGTGACATCACATGACCACAGACTGATCCCAAAACAGGACTAACGATGAGAACGTGTTTAAAATAGAAGAAAGAACTCGTCTGCAGCTCGGACAAGATCAAAACTCAGACCGGGATTTCCTCCAGCGAAACTTAAAATGTAAACGTCTTCTGCTCCTCCTTTGAAATGAATCACTGCGAACAAAGATCTGTCACGTCAGAGCCTTTAATGACCTGAAAAACAGTCCTGGTTCAGACCTGGTTAAGTCCTGGTTAAGTCCTGGTTAAGTCCTGGTTTAGTCCTGGTTTAGTCCTGGTTTAGTCTTGTTAAGTACTGGTTTAGTCCTGGTTTAGTCCTGGTTTAGACCTGGTTAAGTCCTGGTTTAGTCCTTGTTAAGTACTGGTTTAGTCCTGGTTTAGTCCTGGTTTAGTCCTGGTTTAGTCCTTGTTAAGTACTGGTTTAGTCCGGGTTTAGTCCTTGTTAAGTACTGGTTTAGTCCTGGTTTAGTCCTGGTTTAGACCTGGTTAAGTCCTTGTTAAGTACTGGTTTAGTCCGGGTTTAGTCCTGGTTAAGACCTGGTTTAGTCCTGGTTAAGACCTGGTTAAGACCTGGTTAAGTACTGGTTTGGACCTGGTTTAGTACTGGTTTAGAGCTGGTTTAGTCCTTGTTTAGTCCTGGTTTAGTACTGGTTAAGTACTGGTTAAGTACTGGTTTAGTACTGGTTAAGACCTGGTATAGTCCTGGTTCAGACCTGGTTAAGTACTGGTTTAGTCCTGGTAAAGACCTGGTTAAGTCCTGGTTAAGTACTGGTTTTGTCCAGGTTTAGTCCTGGTAAAGACCTGGTAAAGACCTGGTAAAGACCTGGTAAAGACCTGGTAAAGACCTGGTTAAGTACTGGTTTGGACCTGGTTTAGACCTGGTTAAGTACTGGTTTAAAACGGTTTAGATCTGGTTTAGAGCTGGTTTAGAGCTGGTTTAGAGCTGGTTAAGACCTGGTTAAGACCTGGTTTAGTCCTGGTTTAGTCCTGGTTTAGTCCTGGTTTAGTCCGGGTTTAGTCCGGGTTTAGACCTGGTAAAGACCTGGTAAAGACCTGGTTAAGTACGGTTTAGAGCTGGTTTAGAGCTGGTTTAGAGCTGGTTTAGAGCTGGTTTAGAGCTGGTTTAGAGCTGGTTTAGAGCTGGTTTAGTGCTGGTTAAGTCCTGGTAAAGACCTGATTTAGTCCCGGTTAAGTACTGGTTTAGTCGGGGTTCAAACCCGGTTTAGTCCTGGTTTAGTCCTGGTTTAGACCTGGTTAAGTACTGGTTTAGTCCTGGTTAAGTACTGGTTTCAGACCTGGTTTAGACCTTGTTTAGACCGGCCCAGGTCAGGTCTGTGATACCTGTTGAGCCAGTGGCCCAGGTCCCGGGTCAGGTGGGTGCCCACTGGACCTCCGGTCCTGGTTCAAGGGCCCGTCCAAGCAGCTACAAGGCAGCAGCACAGCGTAACGCAGCGGGCTGAACGAGGCGGCGTGGGCTAACGCCTAACTCCTACTTCTCCTGCGCTAACGTCGTTCGTCTGGTGAAGCCGTGACTTCCTGCGGAGAGAGCCGGACCAAAGGGCAGGATCTCGGCCAGTCAGATTCCTGCAGGGTCTGAAGCTTCTGACCCGGTCAGGGAGTGCTTCAGCGGTAGCTGCTGGAGGAGAGAATCATCTGAAAGGTAAAGAATTGCTCAGCAGTCACATATTTCTAAACGGAGGACCCATATTTAAACACTGAGACTTCAAAGGCTCGTGTTTGGTTTCTGTTTGTGCTTTTGTACGTTGTGTGGATCATTATTATACTCATTTATGGACATTGAAATCACAAATATTGATAGTACCAAAGAGAAAGATACCAAGGAAGGGCTGCAGGAGGAGCTGCAGAGGGCCTGCGGAGGGGCTCCAGGAGGGAAGCTGCAGTGGAGCTGCAGGAGAGAGTGCTGCAGGAGGTGCAGGAGAGCTGCAGGAGGAGCTTGGAGCGAGGGCTGCAGGATGGAGCTGCGGTGGAGTGCCGCTGCAGGAGAGCTAGCGGTGGAAGCGATGTGAGGGACAGCTGCATGCAGGACTGAGCATGTGGAGCTGCAGGAGAGCTGCAGGGCGGAGGACTGCCAGGAGGACAGGAGCCTGACAGGAGGAGCTGCAGGAGGAGCTTAAGGCATGTGGTTCTAGGTTCCGTTTGAGAATGGAACCCATGACTCGACATCATGGAGTCAGACGATACCCTCCAGCGTAAGTCCCGGTACTGCTCCCATGACACACGAGACCCAGTACGGCGACACACATCCTTGGAACAGTGACGCGAGGTAGAGCGTGGTTCACAGAAGTACCTAATCTTGTCGTTTCCTCCTCTCACGAAGGCAGGAGGAGCCCGGGCAGTCGAGGGCGATGGCCTAGAGTCCCACACAGTCAGCAGCCAGGTCGAGCTTCCCGACTCAAGGTCCAGGACCAGCTGTAGAACACGAGAAACATTAGCAGAAAGAGCTATATATATATTTTAAATTCATTTAAATATTGATTATAGAATTGTTAATTGCCTAATACAGGCTGGTGCCCCACATGACACGCCCACATTTATGGGATGGCATGTTTGAAATACAGCTGGTGCCCCATACACGCCCATTTTTTAAATTCATATGCCCCCACATTTTATGGGATGGCATGTTTGGAATACAGGCTGGTGCCCACATGACACGCCCACATGGAAATAGGCTGGTGCCCCACATGACACGCCACATTTATGGGAGGCATGTTTGAAATACAGGCTGGTGCCCCACATGACGCCCACATTTATGGGATGGCATGTTTGAAATACAGGCTGGTGCCCACATGACACCCACATTTATGGGATGGCATGTTTTGAATACAGGCTGTGCCCCACATGACACGCCCACATTTATGGGATGGCATGTTTGAAATACAGGCTGGTGCCCCACATGACACGCCCACATTTATGGGATGGCATGTTTGAAATACAGGCTGGTGCCCCCACATGACACGCCCACATTTATGGGATGCATGTTTGAAATACAGGCTGGTGCCCCACATGACACGCCCACATTTATGGGATGGCATGTTTGAAATACAGGCTGGTGCCCCACATGACACGCCCACATTTATGGGATGCATGTTTGAAATACAGGCTGGTGACACGCCCACATTTATGGGATGCATGTTTAAATACAGGCTGGCCCCACATGACACGCCCACATTTATGGGACGCATGTTTGAACTCTTCATCCAATTCTTTAATCAATATCAACTTTGAATGTCACTTATTCATAATGAACATGAACAGACATGTACAAATACTACACTGCAGTACTAGTACTACAAAAGGTTTGGATTAATAAGTTTTTTTTTTATATTGATATTTTGTGTTATTTTTTATCTAAAGTTGTGTTTTTGTGTTTTTTATCTAAAGTTGTTTTGATCTAAAGTTGTCGTTTTGTGTTACATTTGATCTAAAGTGTCTTTTTGTGTTACATTTGATCTAAAGTTGTCGTTTTTGTTACATTTATCTAAAGTTGTCGTTTTGTGTTAAAGTTGTTTTGTGTTACATTTGATCTAAAGTTGTTGTTTTGTGTTACATTTGATCTAAAAGTTGTCGTTTTGTGTTACATTTGATCTAAAGTTGTCGTTTTGTGTTACATTTTATCTAAAGTTGTCGTTTGTGTTACATTTGATCTAAAGTTGTTGTTTTGTGTTACATTGATCTAAAGTTGTTGTTTTTTGTGTTACATTTGATCTAAAGTTGTTGTTTTGTGTTACATTGTGCTGAGTAACTGCGACTCGTGCGACAAACGACATAAACGCGGAGCTCCTCTAATGGAAACATGAATCGAATTTGTGAAGCACTTTAGAAAATTAAGAGCTCCTGAAAACCGGCCAAAAACCAGGATCTGGACTGAGGCTGGAGGGTCTAAACCAGGTCTAAAGCAGGATTAAGCAGGACTAAAGCAGGATTAAGCAGGACTAAACCAGGTCTAAACCAGGTCTAAACCAGGTCTAAAACCAGTACTAAACCAGGACAAAAGCAGGACTAAACCAGGTCTAAACCAGGTCTAACCCAGTACTAAACCAGGACAAAAGCAGGACTAAACCAGGTCTAAACCAGGTCTAACCCAGTACTAAACCAGGACAAAGCAGGACTATACCAGGTCTAAACCAGTACAAAACCAGGACAAAAGCAGGACTAAAACCAGGTCTAAACCAGGTCTAACCCAGGTCTAACCCAGGACTAAACCAGGTCTAACCCAGGACTAAACCAGGACTAAACCAGGACTAAACCAGGTCTAACCCAGCACTGGCGCAGCACGTGATTTGGAGGTTTATTTTTGGCTCTGGTCTGCGTGGGCTCTTCCTCTGGATCAGCAGGTGTTTCCACAGTAATCGATCTCTTCAGAGCCGACAGTGAAGTCAATGGAGCCACATTCCAACCGGCTCTTAAACGCCCATATTCTGAAATCCTGCTCTAATGTGGTTTCGGCCTCAAAAACAAAACCGGAGTTGTGTTTAGAGTCTGCCTCCCTCCGCAGAGCTCACAACACTGCCCCCCACTGGTGCACAGCAACAAGTGTCAGCCACCAAGCTCCTCGGGGGGTTTTAAAGTGCGCTGTGCCGTTTGCTCGTCACAAACAGCTGCACTTTAGCTTCGATCTTTGCTCGTTTCCTCGTCTCCTCTGAGCCTCACAAATCACTCCGTTTGAATTAAGCCTCAGATTGTCGCGTCACATGTGAAAATCTGATTTTTCTCCTGCTCAGTTTTGAAGTCCACAAACCGTCACTGGGGCTTGTTCTGCGCCGCGGCTGTGTGAGAGAACAGCGGTCACGCTGCCTAAGGGCTTTGTTTTGTGTCATTTATTCCCACAGGTGACAAACGGAGGCGTGTCTTTTGTGACGTCTGTTTGACAAATCCAAAACACAAAAGCAGAATGTGGTGAGTCTGTTTTTTGTCGTCCTCCACCTTGTACTTCCTCTCTGTGGGCGTGGCATCAGGCGTCCTCCACCTTGTACTTCCTCTCTGTGGGCGTGGCATCAGGCGTCCTCCACCTTGTCCTTCCTCTCTGTGGGCGTGGCATCAGGCGTCCTCCACCTTGTCCTTCCTCTCTGTGGGCGTGGCATCAGGCGTCCTCCACCTTGTCCTTCCTCTCTGTGGGCGTGGCATCAGGCGTCCTCCACCTTGTCCTTCCTCCTCTCTGTGGGCGTGGCATCAGGTGTCCTCCACCTTGTCCTTCCTCTCTGTGGGCGTGGCATCAGGTGTAATCGTCGCAGTTCTTTTGTGCAGCAGCGTTTGTACATATTTCATGCCCTTTACATGTCGCTCTAACTATAGCTGTGGTTCTGCTCTGTGTGAGTGCAGTACCATGTGACTGTTCAGCACCAGGAAGCGACAGGCACCAGCGTCAGATGGTCCGTCTCTGGTCCTGGTCTCTCTGGTCCATCTCTGATCCTGGTCCGTCTCTAGTCCTGGTCCAGTCAGTCTCTGGTCCTGGTCCGTCTCTGGTCCTGGCCTGATCTAAATCCTCCTGAGACTTTTTACTCCTGAGGTCGATCTGAGCGCGTCACAAAAACACCTTTAGCCACGCCCCTCACTCCCAGTGTGTGTGTGTGAGGGGCGTGGCTAAAGCGTGCACAGGAACAGTTTTTTGCCTCATGTCTTTGCCCTTGTGTGCAAAGCCGCGACGCCGCGTTTGAACCTCTCTTTATGGAATCATGTCAGACGCATTATGACCTGGAAACACCACATTTGGACAACAGGAAACAGCTGTTGCTAAACGCGCTTTGCTAACGTGCTTTGCTAGCTTTGTGTTGCTGCTAAGGCTCCACATATAAGTTAGCATCAGTGGAAACACGGCGCTTTAGCACGAGATCAAGTCAGAGTTTGGAGACAAATGATTCTTTTGTGTTCTTTTCTTTTCTGTCCTGTACTTTTACAATACAGTATTTGTACTTTTACTCTGGTACTTTTGCAGTACTGCCAGGTCGTGTGTGAGACTCAGAAACATGTTGTTCTCTTGTTCTGAATTCTAAATGGAATCTGGCCTTGACCCCATCATTTTATGTATGAACGCCATCGCAAGAATATAGAACATGTGCTCAGGGTGGCAGAGTGGTTAGCCCCGCCCAGTTAGACTGTGGTGGCGGAGCGGTTAGCCCCGCCCAGTTAGACTGTGGGGCGGAGCGGTTAGCCCCGCCCAGTTAGACTGTGGTGGCGGAGCGGTTAGCCCCGCCCAGTTACACTGTGGTGGCGGAGCGGTTAGCCCGCCCAGTTACACTGTGGTGGCAGAGTGGTTAGACTGCGGTGGCAGAGTGGTTGGACTGCGGTGGCAGAGTGGTCGGACTGCGGTGGCAGAGTGGTTAGACTGCGGTGGCAGAGTGGTTAGACTGCGGTGGCAGAGTGGTTAGACTGCGGTGGCAGAGTGGGAGGTGGCGGACTGCGGTGGCAGAGTGGTTGGACTGCGGTGGCAGAGAGGTGGCAGAGTGGTTAGACTGCGGTGGCAGAGTGGTTGGACTGCGGTGGCAGAGTGGTCGGACTGCGGTGGCAGAGTGGTCGGACTGCGGTGGCAGAGTGGTCGGACTGCGGTGGCAGAGTGGTTAGACTGTGGTGGCAGAGTGGTTAGGACTGCGGTGGCAGAGTGGTTAGACTGCGGTGGCAGAGTGGTTAGACTGGTGCAGAGAGGTGGCAGAGAGGTTAGACTGGGGTGGCAGAGTGGGTTAGTTAGACGCGGTGGCAGAGAGGTTAGACTGCGGTGGCAGAGAGGTTAGACTGTGGTAGGTGGTTTAGACTGCGGTGGCAGAGAGGTTAGACCGTGGTGGTTAGACTGCGGTGGCAGAGAGGTTAGACTGTGGTAGCAGAGAGGTTAGACTGTGGTGGTTAGACTGCGGTGCAGAGAGGTTTAGACTGCGGTGGCAGAGAGGTTAGACTGTGGTGGTTAGACTGCGGTTAGACTGCGGTGGCAGAGAGGTTAGACTGTGGTGCAGCAGAGGTTAGAGAGGTTAGAGAGTTACTGGTGGTTAGACTGTGGTAGCAGAGAGGTTAGACTGCGGTGGTTAGACTGTGGTGGCAGAGATGTTAGACTGTGGTGGTTAGACTGTGGTAGCAGAGAGGTTAGACGCGGTGGTTAGACTGCGGTGGCAGAGAGGTTAGACTGTGGTGGCAGAGAGGTTAGACTGTGGTGCAGAGAGGTTAGACTGCGGTGGTTTAGACTGCGGTGGCAGAGAGGTTAGACTGCGGTGGTTAGACTGTGGTGGCAGAGAGGTTAGACTGTGGTGGTTAGACTGTGGTAGCAGAGAGGTTGGACTGCGGTGGTTAAACTGCAGTGGCAGAGAGGTTAAACTGTGGTGGTTAGACTGTGGTGGGACTGCGGGTGGCAGAGGGTTAAGACTGCGGTGGTTAGACTGCGGTGGCAGAGAGGTTAGACTGTGGTGGTTAGACTGTGGTAGCAGAGAGGTTAGACTGCGGTGGTTAGACTGCGGTGGCAGAGAGGTTAGACTGTGGTGGTTAGACTGCGGTGGCAGAGAGGTTAGACTGTGGTGGTTAGAGACTGCGGTGGTTAGACTGTGGTGGGCAGAGAGGTTAGACTGCGGTGGGTTAGACTGTGGTGGCAGAGAGGTTAGACTGCGGTGGTTAGACTGCGGTGGCAGAGAGGTTAGACTGCGGTGGTTAGACTGTGGTGGCAGAGAGGTTAGACTGCGGTGGTTAGACTGTGGTGGCAGAGAGGTTAGACTGCGGTGGTTAGACTGCGGTGGCAGAGAGGTTAGACTGGCGGTGGCAGAGAGGTTAGACTGCGGTGGTTTAGACTGCGGTGGTTAGACCGGTGGCAGAGGGTTAGACTGTGCGGTGGTTAGACTGCGGGTGGCAGAGAGGTTAGACTGTGGTGGTTAGACTGCGGTGGTTAGACTGTGGTGGCAGAGAGGTTAGACTGCGGTGGTTAGACTGTGGTGGCAGAGAGGTTAGAGACTGGTGGCGAGAGGTTAGACTGCGGTGGTTAGACTGTGGTGGCAGAGAGGTTAGACTGTGGTGGTTAGACTGTGGTGGCAGAGAGGTTAGACCGAGGTGACGCCGCAGTCTTCGGTCGTTCATATTCCGCTCACACACTTCTGCAGCCCGAATATTGAAGCTCAACATTAGTTTAACAAAAGCTCACAGTATTTGCAGGTGAAATTAGATTTTTTTCAGGCAGAACGTTTCTCACCACGAGCACCAGTTCTTCCTGCCTTTACTCTGTTAACACATCTGCTGACAACAGACACCCAGGACTAAACAGGACTCAACCTGGGTCCGACCTGGGTCCGACCTGGTCCGACCTGGGTCCGACCTGGGTCCGACCTGGTCCGACCGACCTGGTCCGACCTGGGTCCGACCTGGGTCCGACCTGGGTCCGCCCTGGTTCAGACCTGGTTTAGTCCATGTTGGAGTTAGATTTACAGCTCTGGTCTGTTTTCGAAGCGTCAGCGAAAGAAATGTCAGTTCAGCAGGAAACAGGAAACAGAAGCGTCGTGAGTTTGTGTTTTCTGTTCATGTATAAAGATTACTGCAGTGGTGTCCGGATTACTGCAGTACTGTATAAAGTTACTGCAGTCAGTGGGGTCCGGATTACTGCAGTACTGTATAAAGTGACTGCAGTGGCTTAAATGCAGCCGCTTCAGCTTTTCCTCAGGTAAAATGCCCTTTCCAGAGGTTTCTAACGAGCTCAGATGTGCAGACGCTCGTGGATCATATTCAGGACGGATCGTTTCTCTTGAGATAACGAGACGGCAAAAGAGCGAGGTAAACCTACATCGCCCCCTGCAGGCGACCACATCCACGCAACTCCCTGTTTAGGCCGACAACACGGATCCGAACTGAAGACCACGACCACGTTTGGCGCCTTCATTTACGGGTTTCACTCAAAACAACAGTTCATTGTTAAACCTGTACTTACACGTGTACTTGTACTTGTACTTGAATAAAACGTCCCAAAACACACTGAGGCCACAGAACTGCATCGCCCACTCTGATTGGACAGAACTCTTTGTGGATTCATTCAGTTCAAACTAGTTCATTTTAAATCCAAAATGCAACTAAAATTGTGTTAAAAAGAAACTAGTAACGAGTACTCTGAGTAGTATATTTCCTGTGTACTTGTACTTGTGTTTGAGCCATGTTCAAATACAGTAGTATTTTCACTCATTTTCACTTGAGAATACTTATTTGAGGATCTGATTCTACATTCAAATATGATTTAGAAACAAGTTCACTGTTTACAAGATCAACACTTTGTTTACAGGGTTAAAGTATTCAAGTATTAGTGTTAAAGTATTCAAGTATTAGTGTTAAAGTATTTAAAGTATTAGTGTTAAAGTATTAAAGTATTAGTGTTAAAGTATTAAAGTATTAGTGTTAAAGTATTAAAGTATTAGTGTTAAAGCATTAGTGTTAAAGTGTTAGTGTTAAAGTGTTAAAGTATTAAAGTGTTAAAGTATTTTGGTGTTGGAGTATTGAAGTATTACAGTATTAAAATATTTTGGTGTTGGAGTATTGAAGTATTGAAGTATTACAGTATTAAAATATTTTGGTGTTGGAGTATTGAAGTATCGAAGTATTACAGTATTAAAATATTTTGGTGTTGAGTATTGAAGTATCAAAGTATTACAGTATTAAAATATTTTGGTGTTGGAGTTTTTGAAGTTTAAAATATTTTGGTGTTGGAGTATTGAAGTATTACAGTATTCAAATATTTTGGTGCTGAAGTATTGAAGTATTAAAGTGTTAAAGTATTACAGTGTTGAAGTATTAAAGTATTAAAGTGTTAAAATATTTTGGTGTTGGAGTATTGAAGTATTAAAATATTTTGGTGTTGGAGTACTGAAGTATTTTCGGTGTCGGAGTGTCACCTTGGCGGGCCTCTGGGCCGGGCTGAGCCTCCGCACCAGCAGCGCTCCTGTCACGCAGCACAGCGCCCCCATGAGGCCGATCACACAGAACACCAGGCTCCAGGGCAGAGCGCAGAGGAAACACGAGCCGTGAGCCGACGTACAGAGCCAAACGTGAACGGCTCCGAGCAGCAAACACAGCAAGAAGAACGGGAGGGAGAGAAGAGACGCTCCGACAGGGAGGTCCACCAGGGCGGCGCCGCTGAGGCACTCGGGCATGGACAAGACCAGGACCAGGACCAGCTGTGGAGAGAGAGAGAGAGGATGAACCAGGAAGAACCGACGATGACGAGTTTAAACTGAAGTGGACTCAATCTTAGTTTTACTTTTTCCAAAACAAAAACTAAAAACACAGAAAGTGTGACACGCCCTGACCACGCCCTGACCACGCCCGAGCGGGGAACTCAAACCAACACTTTTTAAGCACTTTTGTTTCACTCGCTCCGACCCAGAAGACGTTGAACTTTGTCCCAGTTTTTGTCCCAGCGATGACCGAGACCTGAGCCATAAACCGGGACAGACACGCCAAGTCGGACCGAACCGTCGCTCGTGGGCGTTCATAAAAGTGACAGCGGATGTTATTGATGTCCCGCCGTTTGACCCGCTCGTCCTCTCGTCCACGTTCTGCTGAGTTTGCACCGCTCACATTTCAAAATAAAGCGCTGTGTAATGAATGTGTGGAGGAATTATTTATGGCGCCGTGGAGTTCCTTCAGCTGTGGACGGATTATTAATCATGCGTTTGTGCTTTGGCTCGAGAACAATGGCACGAGACGCCAAACGCCCCAGACAGAGTGTAAGAAGACTTGGATTACGTTTGGTTTCTCTCACTTTTGAATGAAAAGCCATGTCTCACCTGCAGCCGGCAAAACTACATATACATACATACATATACATATACATATACATATATATATATATATATTTGTACGACTTATATGAGAACTGAAAGCTCAAGCTTATAACAGAGCTTGAGCTTTCAGTTCTCACTTTGATGAACGCTTTGACACTTTAAACTGAACTCATATTTAGTGCCATAATGCCCGCGGTTGTGCCCGCGGTTGTGCCCCGGTTGTGCCCGCTCAGTGGTCCTCACCTGCAGCACCAGGCTCAGTCCCACCAACATCGAGTACATGTCGTATTTGCCCAGCTGTCGGCTCAGAGCTGCACTCATGGAGGCCAGAGCCTGGAGATACTGTTTCAGAACCTTCTGCCCCATGTTCTGAAGCACCTTCAGACGTGTTCCCTCCAGGTACAGCCTCACCCAGCTGCCATGGGCCTTTTTCTGCCACACGGAACTGCTCCCAGCCAGCGTCTGCGGACAGAGAGGAGAGAGGAGTCGAACCCACGACCTCAGACACACAGAGAGAGGAGGAGTCGAACCCACGAGCTCAGACACACAGAGAGGAGGAGTCGAACCCACGACCTCTGACACACAGAGAGGAGGAATCGAACCCACGACCTCACACACACAGAGAGAGGAGGAGTCGAACCCACGACCTGACACACAGAGGAGAGAGGAGGAGTCAAACCCACGACCTCAGACACAAGGAGGAGAGAGGAGGAGTCGAACCCACGACCTCAGACACACAGAGAGGAGTCGTCGAACCCACGACCTCTGACACACACAGAGAGAGGAGGGGTCGAACCACGACCTCAGACACACGGAGGAGAGAGGAGGAGTCGAACCACAGACCGTGAACACACGAGACACACAGAGGAGAGAGGAGGAGTCGAACACACGACCTCAGACACACCAGAGACTCAGGGAGGAGTCGAACCCACCTGCAGACACACAGAGAGGAGGAGTCGAACGACCTCTGACACACACAGAGAGAGGAGGAGGCGAACCCACGACCTCAGACACACAGAGGAGGAGTCGAACCCACACTCAGACACACAGAGGAGGAGTCGAACCCACGACCTCAGACACACAGAGAGAGGAGGAGTCGAACCCACGACTCAGACACACAGAGAGGAGGAGTCGAACCCACGACCTCAGACACACGGGAGGAGAGAGGAGGAGTCGAACACACGACCTCAGACACACAGAGGAGAGAGGAGGAGTCGAACCCACGACCTCAGACACACGGAGGAGAGAGGAGGAGTCGAACCCACGACCTCAGACACACAGAGAGGAGGAGTCGAACTCACGACCTCAGACACACAGAGGAGAGAGGAGGGTCGAACCCACGACCTCAGACACACAGAGGAGAGAGGAGGAGTCGAACCCACGACCTCAGACACAAGAGGAGAGAGGTCGAACCACGACCTCAGACACAGAGGAGGAGTCGAACCTACGACCTCACACACACACAGAGAGAGGAGGAGTCGAACCCACACTCAGACACACAGAGGAGAGAGGAGGATCGAACCCACGACTCAGACACACGGAGGAGGGACTCGAACCCACGACCTCAGACACACAGAGAGGAGGAGTCGAACCTCTGACACACAGAGAGAGGAGGAGTCGAACCCACGACCTCAGACACACAGAGAGAGGAGGAGTCGAACCCACGACCTCAGACACACGGAGGAGAGCGGAGGAGTCGAACCCACGACCTCAGACACACAGAGAGGGGGAGGAGTCCGAACCCACGACCTCAGACACACAGAGAGGAGGAGTCGAACCCACGACCTCAGACACACAGAGAGAGGAGAGTCGAACCACGACCTCAGACACACCCAGAGAGGAGGAGTCGAACCCACGACCTCAGACACACGGAGGAGAGAGGAGGATCGAACACACGACCTCAGACACACAGAGGAGAAGGAGGAGTCGAACCCACGACTCAGACACGGAGAGGAGGAGTCGAACTCAGACCTCAGACACACAGAGGAGAGAGGAGGAGTCGAACCCACGACCTCAGACACACAGAGAGGAGGAGTCGAACCCACGACCTCAGACACAAAGAGGAGAGAGGTCGAACCCACGACCTCAGACACAGAGGAGGAGTCGAACCTACGACCTCACACACACACAGAGAGAGGAGGAGTCGAACCCACCTCAGACACACAGAGGAGAGAGGAGGAGTCGAACCCACGACCTCAGACACACGGAGGACTCAGGAGACTCGAACCCACGACCTCAGACACACAGAGAGGAGGAGTCGAACCTCTGACACACACAGAGAGAGAGGGAGCAGAGAAGGAGGACGACCTCAGACACACAGAGAGAGGAGGAGTCGAACCCACGACCTCAGACACACAGAGAGGAGGACGAAACCACGACCTCAGACACCAGAGAGGAGGAGTCGAACCCACGACCTCAGACACACAGAGGAGAGGAGGAGTCGAACCACGACCTCAGACACAGATTTCACTGGTGAGTCTGGATTCAAGTTCAGGTTTCAGTCCTGGTTTGGGGACTGACTGGAGTTTGTTTTGTTTGTTATTGGGACAAGTTAAAACCAGGTCTGAGCCTGGACTAAACTTTTCTTGTTAAAACTTTGTGGCATTTTGAAGTGAACCTTAAATGTGACTTTATTAAACTTCACACTAACGAGAAAAAGATGACCTTTAGTTTGAGCTGAAGCAGAGATTTAAGGACGAACTTTCAGCTTCTGCAAATGAAATGTGATCAGTCCATAAGACCTGGTTCAGACCCGGTTCAGACCCGGTTCAGCCCTGGTTTAGACCCGGTTTAGACCTGGTTCAGACCCGGTTTAGACCCGATTTAGACCTGGATCGGCCCTGGTTCAGCCCTGGTTTTTGTCCTGGTTTAGACCTGGTTCAGACCTGGTTCAGACCTGGTTTAGACCTGGTTTAGACCTGGTTCAGACCTGGTTCAGACCTGGTTCAGACCTGGTCCTTGGTGTCTGTTCGAGGATCATCAGTTTGACATTTTTCTGGGAGTGAACAGTGAAGGCCACAGACAGCAGGGGGCGCCGTGCTCAGACACATGACCCTGACAGACGCTCGCTAGCTCTGACGCTATTAGCATGTATTAGCATCTGAAGCGCTAACGGCTAACGGCTCCAAAACACAAGGAACGAACACGAGACTGTTTAGTCTGAAGGTTTGTGGATTTCGAGTTTGTCACTTTTACAGATAAACTTGAACTTTATAAATGAATATTTCTATAGCAGCAGGTCTAAACCGGGTTTAACCGGGCCTAAACCGGGTTTAAACCGGGCCTAAACCGGGTTTAAAACGGGTTTTAAACCGGGCCCTAAACCGGGTCTAAACTGGGTCTAAACCGGGCCTAAACCGGGCCTAAACCGGGCCTAAACCGGGCCTAAACCGGGCCTAAACCGGGTCTAAACCAGGCCTAAACCAGGTCTAAACCGGGCCAAAACTGGGTCTAAACCGGCCAAACTGGGTCTAAACGGGCCTAAACCGGGCCTAAACCGGGTCTAAACCGGGTCTAAACCGGGTCTAAAACTGGGCTAAACCGGGCCTAAACGGGTCTAAACCCAGTCTAACCGGGCCTAAACTGGGTTTAAACCCGGTCTAAACGCGTCTAAACTCCAGTCTAAACCCGGTCCAAACCCGGCCCGGTCGGTCCAAACCCGGTCCAGCTCACCTCTCTGGTACTCTTTTCACACTGTCCTGGAGCAGACAGTCTAAACCCGGTCCAAACCCCGGTCCAAACCCGGTCCAAACCCGGTCCAGCTCACCTCTCTGGTACTCTTTCACACTGTCCTGGAGCAGACGGCTCAGCTGGTGCACCGTTCAGGTGCAGAAGGCGGAGATGGTCTCTCAGGGGCAGTTGGTCCAGGATCTGGGGCAGGACTTGGCCCACAGAGTTCTGGGGCACCGGAAGTCCAAGTCCCAGGGCGAGGGACGGGGCCAGGTCCACCTGCTCCACCTCCAGGGGGCGCTCCATGCCTTCTGCACACAACACATTAAACAAACTGTCACATGTATAAGAGACTTCAGAACCACGGACACTCCAGGACTAGACACAGTCAAGTTTAAATAACGTGTTCTATGATGAACGTGTGAGGAGAACACAGGACAAAGGGGTGAAGGTGAACGTGTGAGGAGAACACAGGACAAAGGGTGAAGGTGAACGTGTGAGGAGAACACAGACAAGGAGGTGAAGATGAACGGTGTAGGACACAGGACAAAGGGGTGAAATGAAACGTGTGAGGAGAACACGTGTGAGGTGAACACAAAAGGGGTGAAGATGAACGTGTGAGGAGAACACAGGACAAAGGGGTGAGATGAACGTGTGAGTGAACACAGGACAAAGGGGTGAAGATGAACGTTTGAGGAGAACACAGGACAAAGGGTGAAGTGACGGTGAGGAGCACAGGCAGGTGAGATGAAGGTAGGGAACACAGGACAAAGGGTGAAGATGAAAGAAGTGAGGTGAACACAGGACAAGGGCTGAAGATGAACGTGTGACGGAAACACAGGACAAAGGGGTGAAGACTGAACGGTGCAGGATGACACAGGAAAAGGGGTGAAGGATGAACGTGTGAGGTGAACACAGGACAAAGGGGTGAAGTGAACGTTGAGGAACACAGGACAAGGGGTGAAGATGAACGGTTGAGGTTGGAACACAGGACAAAGGGGTGAAGTGAACGTGTGGAAAACGAAAAGGTGAGATAGTGTTGAGGTGAAACCAGGACAAAGGGGTGAAAGATGAACGTGTGAGGAGAACACAGGACAAAGGGGTGAAGATGAACGTGTGAGGAACACAGGAAAGGGGTGAAGATGAACGTGTGAGGAGAACCAGACAAGGGGTAGAAGACGTGTGAGGTGAACACAGGACAAGGGGTGAAGATGAACGTGTGAGGTGAAACAGGACAAAGGGGTGAAGATGAACGTGTGAGGAGTGAACACAGGACAGGGTAGAAACGTAGAACAAGGAAGGGGTGAAGATATGGATGGACCGAAGTGCTGTGTGGAGGTGACAAGACAAGGGTAGAGAACGTGTAGGCACAGTATAAGTAAAGAACGTGTGAGTGCAGCCAAGCTGAAATGAAGTGTGGAGGTGAACAGACAGGGTGAGTGAAGTGTGGGGACACATAGGTGAAATGACGGTAGGAACCAGACAAGGGGCATGAAGGGAGTGACGGAACAGGATGAGAGTGGGTGAACAGGAAAAGGAGTGAACATAGGACCAGGACAAAGGGGTGAGTGAAAGAGTGAAGGTGACAAGACAGGTAGTGAAGAGGAGTGAAACGGACAGGGATAAGAGTGATGCAGGAAAGGTGAGGATGAACGTGAGGTAAGACAAAGGAGATAGAGGTGAACACAGGACAGTGAGAGACGGAAACAGGCAAGGGGAAGATGAATGAGTGACAGACAAGTATGAGAGAGTGAGGTGAACAACAGGACAAAGGTGAAGATGAAAGAGTGAGGTTGAACACCAGGACAAGGAGGCTCCAGCTGCACTGGAAAGAACACGTCCTAAAGGGTTTTTTTGTGTTCAGATCCACAAAGGTCAGGTTTGGTTTTTAGCAGAAGTGAGAATATTTACTCAGATGTAAGTTCTTGCTGTTCCTCAGGTGCAGACCCAACGGCAGGGCGCCAAATATTAAAAACAGGCAGCGTTATTAATCACACAGAAGAACGCTAAAAGTAACACCGAACGTCATCGAGAACGAGTTTTACAAGTGTTCTTGATCTAAAGAACTACACTCATAAAAATCTGAACACACGTTTAGAACTTCCTTTACAGCCGGTAATATTTAGAACTTAAAGAGACACTTTCAGCACCCACGGACAGGTAATCAACAGGTTAAATGAGGTCGTCAGGTATTTCTCGTGGCGTGTGAACTCAGATAAGTCCTCAGGAGAGTCAAGTCCAATGTCTCCTAATAGTCCTTTTGTGTCCACATTTGAACTAAGGACAATACTTTTATCTGGCAACAGACCTTTTTCACCACGCAAACTAAGGCTTTTTTCCATAACAATAAAAACCAAACTGTGGCATATGTAAACCTGGAAAGCACAAACACAAAGAGTCAAGAAAATGTTACGCAGTGCTCCTTTAAAGCTGGAAATAGTTGTAAAAGTGTGTGAAACTTTTCCACATTTTGTCATCGATCACGGCCCACAAACTTTAAATAAACTGTATTTGCATTTCATTGTGACACCCCGAGCAACACAAAGTGCAGTGGACATTACTACATATACATGATACACTATATCTACATACACATACATATATACATGATTTACAGTTTTTAGTTTGATGTCAAGAAGTTTCCTGAAGCTCAAAGATTGAGAATGTTGATCTAGATGATTCTAACAGGTCGCGTCTGTGTGTGATCTAGTCTTCAGGATGCATGTTCTGTGAGAAGAGGTCGCGACACGAGTCGGTGAAGCCATCTGTGAAGGCCACAGAGGTTTCTGTGAAGGCCACCAGAGGTTCTGTTGAAGCCACGGAGGTTCTGTGAAGGCCACGGAAGGTTCTGTGTGAATGCCACGGAGTGTTCTGTGAAGCCACAGAGGTTCTGTGAAGGCCCACGGAGGTTCTGTGAAGGCCACGGAGTTCTGTGAAGGCCACAGAGGTTTTGTGAAGGCCACAGAAGGTTCTGTGAAGGCACGAGGTTGCTGTGAAAGGCCACGAGGTTCTGTGAGGCCACGGAGGTCTGTGACAAGAGGTTTTGTGAAAGGCCACAGAGGTTTAGAAGAATGTTGAGGAGCAAACAGCATCATGAAGTCACGCAAGAGGCACGCAGACAGGTCCAGGAAGAACAGTGAGAGGTTTTAAGGCAGGTTTTAATGAACATCTCAACACTTCAAATCCAGCAGCAGATCCACAAGCTCAGGTGGAGGAATCTATTAGTCCTTGAACTACACAAATATGACCTTTATGGAAGAGCGAAACGTTCCCCGCCGCATCCTCTGGGACGCTGCTAAAGCAGTTCTGAGAGCGAAACATTAATAGACATAGCCTGCAAAAAAAGAAACCAAAGGGGAAAAAGCTAAATGATCTGCAAGAAAAACTAAAATTGTTGGAGGAAAAGTCCTAAAATGCTACAGGAATTAAAAAGATCAGAGGAGAAATGAATGATCTGACTTCACAGGAAATGGTTTAGAAATGCTCTTTAATTGAAGAGTGGATCAAAATGTTCTAAATTATTATACTTGAAAAAACAACTAGCTGAAAGAAAGCATCGTTTTAAATCGGGATGGGCAAAGAGTCAAATTCAATCAGCATTTGAAATCCGTTTTATGAAAATCTTTTTTCACCAAAATCGCAGGAGATAAAATAAACTCCTTTCTGGACACCTTCAAATCTGCCCTGTTCTGTCAGGAGAACAACATAAAAAATGAGGTTCTGAAAATAATGAATACTGAAATTCAAACGTGCAATCAAAAGACTGAAGAACAGTAAATCTCCAGAGCGACGGGTTCACCTCAGCAGCCTCCTAAAGCTCTAACAACACACTTTGAACTGGGCCTTCAAAGGCTCAAGTGTTGAAAGAAGCCATCATGTCCTTAAGACCTAAAAAGAGGGAAGGACCCACTGGACTGTGCCTCACATTAGACGCCATCTCAGTCCTGAATGTGGACTTATCGTCTAACGCCTCAATTCTGTCCAAAAGAATGGACCAAATCCTCCCAAATGTGAATCCACAAAGATCAGACCGGATTTATGACCCAAACGGACAAACACAAGACAACATCAGGACCATCCTTTACACACAATGAGCCAAATACACACACAACTAAACAAAGTTGGAATAATAATCAATTCACTTCAATCGACCTTTAGAGCCCTTTACAACACTCAAAGACCAAAGGGCTTCACAATAAAAATGCATGGAAATACAAAACATAAAAACACAAGTAAAAACAAACTGTCACTAACAGTCAGAGTGTTTGAAAGCCAGTCTGAATAAATAAATAAGTTCATTAAGATCAAATGGTCATCTGACAGAGAGGGGTCAGAGGGGGCTGCACGAGCCCCCCTTTTGTTTGCTTTGGATGTTGTTCCTTCAAGACATTTGCGTCCAATGTTCTGGAGACAAATCTTAAATGGACAAGAAAACATAAGTTCTCTCTCACTGGCGCAGCCCCCTCTGTCCTTTAAAAAGGACTTAACCCATTTAAATGACAAACTTAGTAATTCCCTTGAATATTTGGGCCGCGGGTCCTCCATAGGACATATCAACAACCTAAGAGACAAACTACACTCCTCTTTTTCTCCACTCTAAAGAAAGATCTTGAACAATACGGACTTTATTTCAGCTCCAATCAGAGCGTTGCCAGTGTGACAGAACATGAAGCTCCATGGAAACATCCTAAGAGTAAGTTTTGGCCGTGGGGTTCCTGTGCAAGGCCTTACTGGCACAATGACAAGACGCTTGGTTCATGAGGAGGAAGTGAAGAATCCCTGGGTCAAATTCTGTGCTTACGACATGGAAGGAGCCTGCATCAAAGTTTTGTGACGGCAACAAATTTTGAGAATCAATACGGCTCATGATGGAACTTTTTGATGGACTTTTGAGGACTTCTGATGGGAGGGCAATCTGGCTTACCTTTCCTCTTGAAGGCGGGCTCTGACCGAGGAGCAAGAGCCGTGGTTGACCTCAGGATCAGAAGAAAACCTCCATGACTCCCGGTCTCAGAACATGCCATTGATCCCACAGAGAAGGAGCAGCGTACGGGAGAGCGCCCTCTGTCTGCTGAGAAGAGAACAGCACGTTAAGACCAGGACGAGACCAGGACTGGGAGCAGGACCAGGACTAGACCAGGATTTGGACCCAGGACTAGACCAGACCCAAAGACCAGGAGGAGACCAAGACCAAGGACCGGACTAAGACTAGACCCAGGACAAAACCGGACCAGGACTAGGACCCAGGACCAGGACTAGAACCAGACTAGACCAGACCAAGACCAGGAGAGACAAAACCAGGACGCAAGGAGTTAGGACCAGGACCAGACTAGGACCAGGACCAGGACTAGGACCAGGAACTAGACCAGCACCAGGACCAGCAAGGAAGGACTTAGACCAGTAGACCAGACCAGGACGCAGGATTAGAGACCAGGACCAGGGACCAGATTTAGACCAGGACCAGGACAAAACCAGGACCAGGACTAGGACTAGAACCAGGAACTAGACCAGACTAGACAGGACCAGGATTAGTACCAGGACTAAAACAGGACCCAGGACCAGGACCAGGACTAGACCAGGAACCAGACGCAGGACAGAGCTTTGACCTCAGATGAACAGCTTGTGCTTCACTCATTGAATTCTCTGTTTGTCATGATCACGTTTCTGTTTTGAACCGTCGTCACGCTCATGTTCGTCATGGATGTTCTCTGATTCTCTTGATGTCTCGTGATGTCTGTGATTTTCTCGTGATGTTCTCGTGAGTTCTCGTGATGTTCTCGTGATGTTTCTATGATGTTCTCATATTTCTCATGATGTTGTCTATGTTCTCGTGATGTTCTCTTATTTCAAGATGTTCTCATGATGTTCTTCATTGATGTTCTCATGATGTTCTCATGTCTGTCGTTGAGGGGTGCGATGTCGTTACAAGTTAAGATAAAAATGCACTTTTATTCATATCTAAATTCCCCGGCGGTTTTAGTCTCTGATGTAAGAAAAAGCCTGAAATGAAGCGTTTTGGTCGTGAAATCAGGAACAAACAAAGTCATGGAGTGAATTATTGTCGTGGTCTTATTTTAGCTCGCAGTTTAGTGTCGGCCGCAGCAGGAGAAACCTGAGTCTGAGTCTGGACCTGAATAATGCAATGAGTCAAACTCCAGCGAGAATACAGAAAACAAGGAAAATCTTTACACTGCGAAGAGGGTCTGAACCAAGGTGTGAAACGCGGTCTGAACCGGGTCTGAACCAGGTCGTGAACCAGGTCTGAACGCAACGGGTGTGAACCAGTGTGAACCCAGGGTCTGAACAGGTCTGAACCAGGTCTGACACCAGGTCAGCGTTGAACCAGGTCTGAAACCAGTGGTCTAAAGCGGGTGACCAGTGAACCGGGTCTGAAACGGGTTCTGAACCAGGTTGACCAGCAAGCGGGTCGTGAACCAGGTCTGAACCAGGTTGAACCGGGTCTGAACCGGTCTGAACCCAGGTCTGAACCAGGTTGAACGGGTCTGACAGTACCAGGTCTCAGAACCGGGGTACGTGAAGTCTATCAGGTCTGAACAGTCTGAACCCAGGTCTGAACCAGGTCTGAACTAGTCTGAACCAGCGACGGGTGACGCTGAAGCCGGGTACCGGTGACGGCGAACCGGTGTACCGGATGAATCCGGTGTAAGCGATAACCGGTTGAACCGACGAGTCAGGCTCCGGATAACCGGGTACGCGGTGTGAGGAACCAGGGTCTGAACCAGGTCTGAACGGTCCTAACCAGGTTGACCGGTCTGAACCAGGTCCTTGAACCGGGTCCTGAACCAGCGTCGAACCGGCGTCTGAACCGGTCAGAAACCAGGTCTGAACCATGGTTGTAACTGGGTCCGAACGTTGATAATCGCGGGTCTGACGGTCGTAGAAGCAGACGGTTGACTTGAACCGAGGCTAGAACCGAGGCTGAAATCGCCAGGTGAGTCTAAGTTAACCAGGTCTGACCAGGCGAAGCAGTGGAACGTAACCGTAACGGTGCACTGTGACCGGTGTGAATCAATCCTAAGCGGTGAGTCAGAACCGGCAAGCGAACTAAAAGTCAACCCGTCACGGGCTAAACCAGGTCTAAAGCAAGGACTAAACCAGGACTAAAGCAGGACTAAAGCAGGACTAAACAACAGCTAGCAGGACTAAACCAGGACTAAACCGCTGAGGACTAACCGGACTAAACGCCAGGACTAAAGCAGTAAACGGATTAACAGTCTCTAAGAGTCTAAAGGCAGGACTGAAACGACAAACGGAACTAAACCAGGACTAAACCAGGTCTAAACGCAAGGAACTAAACAGGACTAAAGCAGCAAACAGGACTAAAGCAGGACTAAACCAGTGCTTAGCCGTTCTAAAGGCAAAGGAAACCGGTCAAACAGTCTAACCAGTCAAAGAGGATAACGAGTCTAACAGTCAAAGCAGTCAACAGGATCTAAAGCACGGACTAAACAGGACTAAAGCAGGACTAAAGCAACTAAGAGACTAACAGAACCCGGACTACGCAAGCAGTTCTAAAGCAGGACTAAACGGCAAACAGCAAAACAGGTTCTAACACGGCTAGGACTACAGCAAACAGCAAGAGGTTAAACGCAGGAAGCAGCTAAAACAGTCAATAGCAGAGTCTAAAAGCGTCTAGCAGTCAAGCAGCTAAAGACAAAGCAGGACTAAACCAGGACTAAAAGACACAGGATAAACAGACTACAGGACAAAGCAGGTACTAAAGGAGACTAGCAGGTTAAGGACTAGCAACTAACGAAGGGAATAACCAGGTCTAGGATAAGCAGGTCTAAAGCAGACTTTCAAAGACTAACAGTCTAGCAGGTCTTAAAGCGAAAAGCAGTCTAACACCAGGCAAGCGGACTAACAGGCAACAGCAGATCTAAAAGATAAAGCAGTCTAACAGGTCTAAGCCAAGCACGCAACAGGCTAAACAACTAAACAGAGTGTCTAAAGAGGACTAGCGGACTAAAAGTCTAAGCAGTCTAGCTAAAGCAGGGACTCTAAAGCAGGACTAACTTAAACAGTCTAGAGGACTAAAGCAGGTCTAACACAAGCCAGGTCTGCAACTAAAAGCAGGTCTAAAGCATCTTAAAGCAGATCTAAGCACGGTTAAAGGTTAACCAGGTTTTCTAGCTTAAGCGTTAGACAGCTTCTCTGGGCGTTCGGAGCTGGACATAATATTGAACTTTCACACCTGAGAAGATCAACTGAGAACAAGAGACGAAACGACTTCAGCGGACTTAAGAACATCTTAAAGAGAAACACTAAAGGAAAACTGAAAACTAAAGAACTCAGACATACTAAGAAAACTGAAGAACACTAAAGAAACTGAAGAAACTACTAAAAGAAAAACCCCTGCTGAGCAAGCTCACGAATTGCGTTCTCCACAACTTCAAGCACGTTCCGTGCATAAAAAGCAATGTAATGCAAACATTGAACACTATTAATTGTATCGAGGGGCTGCAATAACTCAAATTAACGAAGTTTCCGTCGGTGACCAGGGACACAACACCATGACGTAAAATGTATAGCTTTATATTTGAAAAATAGGAAACATTGGTTTTTCGCATCAGAATATCATTCTTTCTTCTTCTCAGGACCACGCCCGCCTATTTTACACCTCGTGAACATTGACGAAAAGTCAGGAAAATTTGCACACCTCCCTTGAAAAAAAATTTTGTGCCCTCTCTCTACATTCTGGCAAATCTCCGCTTTTTTCTTAAAATTTAAAAAAATTGTGCGTTGAGCGCCCCCAAATGTAAAAAAAATGCTTTGATAGGAAATGGCCCGAAAAAAAACTGGATTTTTTTTTTTTTTTTTTTTTTTTTTTTTCTTTTTCGTAGTGATGAAAGTTTGCGCGCAGAGGAAGGATGGTGACAAGAGAAGTAAAAAATATTATTACGGGGCAACGCCGTCCGCCCAACCAAATGTCAAGCCATATTGGATCAAAGGTTTGCAAAGGCATTGACTTTTTTCAAACATACGTACTTTGTGTGCGAACTCCTCCAGGGGGCGTTAGCCGTGACTAATCTAAAATTTGGCGAGACTCATCTTCAGGAGTGGAACAATAGTTATCACATTTTTTGTTTGTAAGTCGGCACATTTTGCCAAGAATTTCAAAAAGATGACCTTCTGGACTGGGGACCACAACAAGTCGATTCAACTCCTTTAAAAAATGATGGTCTTTGTGGCGGCGCAGCCACAGACTTTTGACAAAATATTGACGATTTTCAAGTTGCACAATAAAGACCCTATTGGGGAAGCAAAGGGAGAATAGCCAGATTCGGCAGTAGGGTGTAATAAAAGGGGGACAATTGGAGGCGTCGTTATGCGCCCCCTCCTTGTGCAGCGGGCAGGGCCGGTGGCGAGGGCCAATCATTGACGCTTGCGGCTATATTATATATTATTATTATTAATTATTATTATTATCATTATCATTTATCATCATAGCTCCAAAACATCAGCAACCTGGTTAAAGGTTCACCTGGTCAAAGGTTCACCTGGTTAAAGGTTCACCTGGTTAAAGGCTTCACCTTGGTTAATTATAGGTTCACCTGAGTCAAATACGGTCAACCAGGTCCAAGAACCTGGTCTTAAGGTACCTGGTTGTACCTTGAGACGCGCGAGCTGTGGATCTTCTTGAACACGTTCGTCCATCTGCCAGGAGCTTTGGTTGGACAGCAGAGGCTGTGTGGGCCACTGATGTGTCCAATGTGGGTCCAGGCCCAGGTAATTGCAAGAACGCAGCACGTCCCAGTCATCCCGCTTCAGGGTTGTGGTCCAGGCTGTCGAGTCACAGGTTTGTTGTCCATCTGAAGACAAAGTGCCAGTTTTAGTTCCATCGAGGGACATTTTGGGACCGAAAAGAGTTCTGAAAACACCTCGAATTCAATAAATAAAGCTGCTGTCGTGTAGTTACCGTTACCTCCGTGTAATCAGACTACAGCTCCGGCATTACCTCGTTACCTTTCGGTGAAGTCGGACTACGCTACGCGGCGTTCTTACTGTAGTCGGATTACAGCTCCGGCGTTACTGTAGTCGGACTACGCTCCGGCCGTTACTCTGTAGTCGCGACACGCTCCGGCTTACCTCGGTGTAGTCGGACCTTACGCTCCGCGTTACCTCGGTGTAGTCGGACCACGCTCGGCCTTACCTCGGTGGAGTCGCAGCACGCTCCGGCCTTAACCCTCGGTGTAGTCCGGACAAACAGCCTCCGGCGTTACCTCGGGTAGCGCAGCTGCCTGTACCTCGACCTACGGTCCCGTTACTCGTTGTATCGGACTCACGCTCGGCGTTACCTCGGTGTAGTCGGACGCACGCTCCGGCGTTACACTCGGTGTAGTCGGACTCACGCTCCGGCGTTACCGTCGGTGTAGTCGACCACCTCCGGCTTACCTCGTGTAGTCGGACCCACCGCTCCGGCCGTTACCTCGGTTGTCGACGCTCCGGTACCCGGTTGACACGCTCCGGCCTTTACCGTCGGACACGTCCGCCTTATTAGTCGGACTACGCTCCGGCCTTACCTCGGTGTATGTCGCGACTACGCTTCCCGCCTTACCTCGGTGTATGTCGGACTCATCGCTCCGGCGTTACCTCGTGTATGTCGGACTACGCTCCGGGCCTTACCTCGGTGTCGTCGGACCACGCTCCGGCCTTAACCTCGGTGTATCGGACCACGCTCCCGGCTTACCGTCGTGTGTAGTCGGACCACGCTCCGCGCTTACCGCTCGGTGTAGTCGGGACCTACGCTTCCGGCCCTTACCTCGGTGTAGTCGGACCTACGCTGCCGGCCTTAACCTTCGGTGTAGTCGGACCCGCTCGCGGCCTTACCTCGGTGTTCGCCTACGGGTCCGGGTACTCGGTGTTAGTCGACTTACGCTCCGGCGTTACCCGGTCGGTGTAGCGGCACTACGCTCCGGCCTTACCTCGGTGTAAGTCGGACTACGCTCCGGCCGTTACCTCGGTGTAGTCCGGACCACGCTCCGGCGTTACCGTCGGTTAGTCGACCACGCTCCGGCGTCTACTCGGTGTAGTCGGACTACGCTCGCGGCGTTACCTCGGGTAGTCGGACTACGCTCCGGCGTTACCTCGGTTGTAGTCGGACTACGCTCCGGCGTTACCTGCGGGTAGTCGGACACGCTCGCCGGCGCTTACCTCGGTTGTAGTCGGACTCGCTCGGCTTTACCTCGGTGTAGTCGGACTACGCTCGGCCTTACTCGGTGTAGTCGGACTTACGCTCCGGTGTTACCTCGGTGTAGTCGGACTACGCTCCCGGCGGCGTTACCTCGGTGTAGTCGGACTACGCTCCGGCCTTACCTCGGTGTAGTCGGACTACGCTCCGGCGTTACCTCGGTGTAGTCGGACTACGCTCCGGCGTTACCTCGGTGTAGTCGGACACGAAGAAGGACGAGGTGCCGTCGGACTCCATGAAGTGTTTGGGGAACAGCTTGAGCCACGTGTCGTCGCCGTAGAAGATGATCCTTTTGCCGGCGGCTTTGGCCTGGAGCAGGAGGTTGTCCTCCTGCAGCGCGTGGGAGTTCAGGTTCACCACCACGTCGATGAAGCCGGGGACGCTGCCACTGGTCAGGGCCTGGACAGAGAGAGGACGTGAGGGCATCTGACGTTCAGAGAGGAGGCGTGGCTTAAGGACAAATGGACGCGCTCTAAAACGAGAACAGATCCTGCTCTTCTTCTTCCGTGTAAACGCTGTAGGTCAGATCTGCTCAAACATGTTCTAGTGTTTCAGTGGTTTTGTCCATTTTCCCGGAGGCGTTTTCATTACTAACCTCGAACAGAATCCAATGACCGAAACAAAGTGCAAATAAAGCCACCGTATTTCAACACTGATTTGGTTCGAAACGCATTTTAAAACTCTCAATACGAATAATAGTTTGTCGAACACTCAAGCGTGAGTCGCCGCCATGAACACGACAAACGCATTTAAACATTTGTAACTATGACAACCGCGACGTCGTTGATGAGCCATTATCACCATTTTAGAGTTAATTCAAGAAAAGAAAACGCAACGAAAAACGCTTTTGATTCTATTTTCCTGAACATTACATTTCTGAACAAACATTAGATTTGATCAAATAAAAATACAAAAGACCAACGCGGAACTGCAGAATCCAATCCAGTTCTGAACCAGGACTAAACCAGGACTAGACTAGCACCAACCGGGTCTAAACCAGAACCAGAACCAAACCGGGTCTGAATCAGGAACAGACAAGAGAAAATAGATCTAATTATCAGTAAACGACAACATTTAGAGGATTCAGACCTTAAACGGCTCATTCACGATCGGCTCTTCACTTCCAGTTCTATAATCTATAATCTATAATCTATAGTGTATAATCTATAGTGTATAATCTATAGTGTATAATCTTTAGTGTATAACTAATAGTGTAAATCTATAGTTGTATAATCTATAGTGTATAATCTATAATCAGAAAAAGCGAACTGACTCAAGACAGAGAAAAACTACCTGTGAGTTTGAGGCTCAACTCTCAATCTGTCTCTTTTCTCTCTCTCCTCCCCTTCCCCCTCTACTCTCTCTCTCCCTCTCCTCTCTCTCTCTCTCTCGCCTCCCTCTCTCTCTTCTCTCTTTCCTCTCTCCTCCCCTCTCCCCTTCCTCTCTCTCCCTCTCTTCCTCTCTCTTTCCTCTCTCCCCTCTCTCTCCTCTCTCTCCTTTCCCTCTTCCCCCTCTCTCTCCTCCCTCTCTCTCCTCTCTCTCCTCTCCCCTCTCTTCCTCTCCTCCCTCTGCCTCTTCTTTCCTCGGGTGCTCTGGGTCTCTCTCCTCTTTCCTCTTCTTCTCTTTCCTCTCTCCTCTTCCTCTCCTCTTTCCTCTCCTCTTTCCTCTCCTCTTTCCTCTCCTCTTTCCTCTCCTCTCCTCTCTCTCCTCTTTCCTCTCCTCTTTCCTCTCCTCTTTCCCTTCTTTTTGTCTTTTATCATCTAATGCGCCCGCTCTAACCCCTGTGCCACTCCAACCTTACTCGTGCGCATCCTGGTCCACTCTCCTGATTCGCTTCATGTTGTGGCCGTTTCTGTGTGTTTGCTCCAGTCGCTGGCTCAGAAGTTCTGTGATACTTCAACTGCATCAGCGTCCCCACCCGCCCCCACCCCACCGTGGGCTAATGAGGCTGATGCAGTTGAATATCACAGAACTCTGAGCCAGCGACTGGAGCAAACACACAGAACTAGGCATTCCAACATGAACGGAAATCAGGAGAGTGTGGAACAGAGAGCGGACTCTGGGCGAGACATTCATGTTTATAGTTTCAGTCCTTAGACTTAGACTCAAGTCTGGATCAGAGTCCAGTTTTCTAGATCTTTCTTTATCGTGCAGAAAAGAGGAGTGTAGTTTATCTCTAAGATTGTTGATAGTTCTTTATGGAGGGCCACGCCCAAATATTAATAGTCTTTCTAAAGGTCAGAGGGGGGCGCCAGAAATATAACATTTCAGTTGTTTGTTTATTTAATTTTGTATCCAGACATTTGAACAATGTCGTGAAGGTAAACGTGCATCCCATTGGCTGTGGACATGTCTGGTTTGGTCAAGATACAATTGAACTTCATCTGCAGCAGGTGATTTTATGGTCCGGTCCCATCGATTGAAACACCGTGAAGTGTTTTTGCTTGTGTAATGAATTGGGAAAAATGGTTCCAAATACAAAGTGAACAACAGCGGGGACCAAACACAGCCCTGTGTCACTCCTCTCTCCAAAGTCAGTGGATCTGTCAGTGACCATTGATTTTAATTCTTGATGTTGGACCATCGTAAAAAGCCTCAATCGTTTTTATAATTAAATCCTCTTTTTTAAATGTGTTCAGCCCTTTAAATAAACAAGTCCAGCTCACAGACTCAGAGGCCTCCCAGAGTCCAGACTTATTATTACACTTTGTCGTTTGTGGGAAACTTTGTGATTGAACGTTTTTCCTCACCGTAAACATTAAGAGTCGACTACAAATAAATCATTTTCGATGCATTTCGCTAAAAGTGACTAAAACAGACTGAACAAACTCTAAAACTCAAACAAAAAGACCTTTTATCACAGAGACAGCGACATTATTCAATTAAAATCATCAATAAAACACTTTATCATAATTATTCTCTCTGCGGAAGCTTCAGAAACAGATTTACACCTTTATTTGGTTAAAAATGTGTTTAAAAAGTCTCAAATGCTGGTTTGGGTCACATGTTTCAAAGGGAGTGGGAGCTGGTCATCGCTTCATGGTTTCCAAACCCGGCGTGAGCGTAAACATCCGTGTGGAGGATGAAGAAGTCAAGATGAGTTTGAGTTTGTGTCAGAAAAGTGGGTGCAATGCAGTGAGGAGGAAAGAGCGGTGACACAGTGACATCTGCTGGTGCAACGACACACTGCGCCTCACACCTCTTCAGCTCCTCCTCTTCCTCTGCTCCTGTCGTGACTCGTGAGACGAGACAAACAGACGCACAAAACGCTTTCCTAAAAGGATTTGTACGTTTTGACAAATCCGTTCAATAAATAGTGTTTTTAAAGTCGTTTTCGTAAACGCTTTTGCTGTTCAGTTCATTCAGTCTCGTTTAAGTTGATCTAATCATCTTTTAAGGACGAGCTTGATTAAACATGTGCAAATAAATGTATCAAATCATCTTACTTAAGTGGCTCTCAGGGGCCCCCATAAAACACACACAAACAAGCTTTTATAACAAACAAGTATTTGATTTTCATCAATAATACTAATATCTAATCATATTTATTTGTAAATACTACTTTTCTAGAAAGTGCATTTTAGTTGAAAATGTATTTGTAAAATGGAAATGACCGTAAAGCCTTAGGTCAGGGGGGCCAAACTTTTTTCACTGAGGACCACATTGGGCCACAGACCACCCGACAATGAAGCGAGTCATTCTAAATGTTGCGTTGGACCTTGTTTCGATGGGCCGCCACACCTTTAACAAGACTCGGAACATTAATATTAGGTTGGTACAACATCAAAATGCTTGAATTTAAAAAGTACTACTTTTTGTTGTTTGGGTCAAGACTGAGGGCCAACAAAAATTGGTCTGAGGGCTGCATTTGGCCCCCGGGCCGTAGTTTGCCCCCCCGCCTTAGAGCATTTGGGCCGTGGGCCGAACATGAGTGAAAAATAAAGAATAAATATCTTCACGCAGCCAGTTCTCTGTGGACACTGATGCACGAATGTCCATGTGCATGCGGAGCATTAGCATTAGCGTGTAGCATTCACGGTCACATTAGTGCGGACACAGTTTCCGCGGTCACATTAGTGTGGACGCAGTTCGCGGTCACATTAGTGCGGACGCAGTTTCGCGGTCACATTAGTGTGGACGCAGTTTCGCGGTCACATTAGCCGGTCACATTAGCGCGGTCACATTAGCGCTGGTCACATTAGCGCGGTCACATTAGTGCGGTCACAGTTTCGCGGTCACATTAGTGCGAACGCAGTTCACGGTCCGCATTAGTGCGGTCACATTAGGGCGGACGCAGTTTCGCGTCACATTAGTGCGGACGCAGTTTTTTGGTCACTATAGCGCGGTCACATGTAGAGCGGTCACAGTTTCGCGTCACATTAGTGCGGTCACATTAGGGCGGTCACATTAGGAGGTCACATTAGGGAGGTCACATTAGTGCGATCACAGTTGTGCGATCACAGTTTCCGCGTCACATTAGTGCGGTCACATTAGGCGGTCACATTAGGGCGGTCACATTAGGGCGGTCACATTAGGGCGGTCAATTAGGCTGGTCACAGTTTCGCTGTCACATTAGTGCGTCACATTAGTGCGCACATTAGTGTGGACACAGTTTCTCGTCGCATTAGTGCGGACGCAGTTTTGCAGTCACATTAGTGCGGACACCAGTTTCGGGGACACATTAGTGCGGACGCAGTTTCGGGGACACATTAGTGCGGACGCAGTTTTCGGGTCACATTAGTGCGGACGCAGTTTCGCGGTTCACATTAGTGCGGACGCAGTTTCGCAGTCACATTAGTGCGAACGCAGTTTCACGCGTCGATTAGTGCGGTCACATTAGGGCGGACGCAGTTTCGCGGTCACATTAGTGCGGACGCAGTTTTGTGGTCACATTAGCGCGGTCACATTAGAGCGGTCACATTAGAGCGGTCACAGTTTCGCGGTCACATTAGTGCGGTCACATTTAGGGCGGTCACATTAGGGAGGTCACATTAGGGAGGTCACATTAGTGCGATCACAGTTTCGCGGTCACATTAGTGC
Source organism: Chaenogobius annularis (assembly GCA_015082035.1). Lineage (NCBI taxonomy): Eukaryota > Metazoa > Chordata > Actinopteri > Gobiiformes > Gobiidae > Chaenogobius > Chaenogobius annularis. The sequence continues at coordinate 54,439 of BJKM01001071.1, read as the reverse complement.
GTCACATTAGGCGGTCACATTAGGGCGGTCACAGTTTCGCTGTCACATTAGTGCGGTCACATTAGTGCGTCACATTAGTGTGGACACAGTTTCTCGGTCGCATTAGTGCGGACGCAGTTTTGCAGTCACATAAGTGCGGACGCAGTTTCGGGGTCACATTAGTGCGGACGCAGTTTCGGGGACACAGTCAATTCGGACACATTAGTGCGGACGCAGTTTCGCGGCACATTAGTGCGGACGCAGTTTCGCGGTCACATTAGTGCGGACGCAGTTCGGTCACATTAGTGCGGACGCAGTTTCCGGGGTCACATTAGTGCGGACACAGTTCCGGGTCACATTAGTGCGACACAGTTCCGGGGTCACATTAGTGCGGACACATTCGGAACATTAGTGCGACAGTCGGGTACATTAGTTGCGGAACAGTTCCGGGGTCACATTAGTGCGGACACAGTTTCGGGTCACATTAGTGCGGACACAGTTCCGGGGGTCACATTAGTGCGACACAGTTTTCTGGGTCACATTAGTGCGACACAGTTCCAGGGGTCACATTTCAGTGCGGACACAGTTCCGGGGTCACATTTAGTGCGGACACATTTCTTCACATGTGCGTACAATCCGGGTCACATTAGTGCGGACACAGTTTCGGGTCACATTAGTGGCGTACACAGTTTCGGGGTCACATTAGTGCGTACACAGTTCGGGGTCACATTAAGTGCGGACAGTTTGGTACATTTAAGTGCGTAACACAAGTTCCGGGTCACACTTAGTCGGACACAGTTTCCTGGTCACATTAGTGGCTAACAAGTTTCGGGTCACATTAGGCGTACACAGTCACGGGGTCACATTTAGTGCGGAACAGTTTCGGTTTCGGTTTGGATGTTCTCACATAGAATCACACAAGTTTGTTTTCCTGTTCTCCGTGTCCACTTAGAACGGGCCAACATGTTTTGTGTTTCTCCAACACAAACGTCCTGTCAGGGCTGTATTTATTCACCACTTGTCCTGATGGTCAGATATCTCCTCTGACCCACCCCTCACTCTGACCTCCCCCTCTGAAACCCGCCCCTCTTGACCCGCCCTCTGACCCCCCCTGCTGACCCGCCCCTCTTAAACCGTCCCACTTTCTCTGTTAAATCTGATTATTCCGATTTATTCCCAAACGCAGCTCAGATCGATTATGCTGCTGGGTTTGACGTTTTAACATCCTAAATAAACAAAGGCCAGTCGTATTGAAGTGTACAAACGAGGCTAAACTCAATAGCTGAATGCTTCTGAGTAGACGAGAGCTAGAAACAGTCAAACTCTTATCTCTACTGAATTTAGAGACTAAGTTTTATTTAAAGAAAATCTGGTTTTTGACATTTTGATTTGATCATATTTTTTTATAAAGTTGTATAAGTCTTTATTAATTAAAGCGTTTTCTTTACGTTAAAATAAAAGCGTCTAGTAAATAAAGCGTACAAGTTAAATAAAGACGTACCAAGTTAAATAAAGCGTACAAATTAATAAAGCGTCCTAAGTTAAATAAAGCGTCCTAAGTTAAATAAAGCGTCCCAAGTTAAGATAAAGCGTCCTAAGTTAAATAAGCGTCTTAGGTAAATAAAGCCGTCCTAAGTTAAATAAAGCGTACCAAGTTATAAAGCGTCCTAAAGTTAAATAAAGCGTCTTAGGGTAAATAAAGCGTCCCAAGTAAATAAAAGCTCCTAAGTTAATAAAGCGTCCCAAGTTAAATAAAGCGTCCCAAGGTAATAAAGTGCGCCGCGTCCCTTAAAGTAAAAGCGTTTTCCCAAGTTAAATAAAGCGTCCTAAAGTTAATAAACAGCGTCCTTAGGGTAAAATAAAGCGTCCTAAGTTAAATAAAAGCGTCATAGTTAAATAAAGCGTCTTAGGGTAAATAAAGCGCTCTTAGGTTAAATAAAAGGTCCCAAGTTAAATAAAGCGTCCTAATTAAATAAAGCGTCCCAAGTTAAATAAAGCGTCCCAAGTTAAATAAAGCGTCCAAGTTTAAATAAAGCGTCTAAGTTAAATAAAGCGTCCAAGTTAAATAAAGCGTCGTTACCTTGATGCGGGGCATGGTCACAGTCGGAGCGCTGCTTTGGCCACGTAGCTGTGCGTTGAGCCCGTCTCCACCAGGTGGCGTGTGTACGGCATGTACGCTCTGCCGTTGGACCGAACAGGAAGTCTTCTCTCAGGGCGTCCACCAGCATCAGACACGCGCTTAAACAGAGGAGGGGCGGAGTCGGGCGTTCGGTGGCCGGCCTGCCCCAAGACAACAACAGAAGTCAGTATGCCCTTCCGTCCTAGAATAGATTTGACAAAAAATCTTGACAGTTTTGTTGAGTTCATAAAGTGACTTCCGTATGTGGGAGTAATTGCACCGTTACCTGCAACCATATTGAAAAACTATGAAAATATCTGCCATATAAATGAGTGCTCAATATAAAAACATAATGAAGTGAATTAAGGCAGATTTCTTCAGGCTTGTTCTTGTGCAATCTTTGGTTTTAGAAGAAAGTTAAGTGTTTATAAAAGTGAGGTGAATCTTTCGGGACGAGAAGTGAAAACACACTTTCATTCATTCACTTCAGACTTAAACAGAACCATTCTGAATTGAAAAGGTCCAAATGTGTGTCAGTTTACATCTTGAGCCTCAGTGTATATCACAGGTGACGCGCCCTGAGGACGCTCACAGGCTGAAGCGCCCCTGGAAGGACGCTCACAGTGTGACATGCGCCCCTGGAGGGACGCTCCAGGTAACGCGCCCTGGAGGACGCTCAGGTGACAGCGCTGGGAGGACGTTCACAGGTGACAGCGCCCCTGGAGGGACGTTCACAGGTGACATGCGCCCCCTGGAGGACGCTCACAGGTGACAGCGCCCTGGAGGACGTTCACAGGTGACAGCGCGCCCCTGGAGGACGTTCATCAGGTACAGCCCCTAGGGTTCACAGTGCACATTTTGGTTCAGATGATCAGGGGCCACCACCTCCCACCTTCTTCTCCATCACCAGCTTTGAACCGCTCTGGTCTGAAGAACACGAGCTCCTCATTCAGTACAAATACTCAAGTAAATGTGAGTCAATGTGAGTAAACGCAGCGACACTTCTTCCTCTGAGACCATTTCATAAACAATAACAACATGCCAAAGTACGACAGCTGGCAATTTCATAATGTCATCTCTGGCATGGATGTGGGCATGGATGTGGGCATGGATGTGGGCATAGGATGTGGGCATGGATGTGGGCACGGAATGTGGGCAATGGATGTGGGCATGGATGTGGGCATGTGGATGTGGGCAGAAGGTGGGCAGAAGGTGGGCAGAAGGTGGGCAGAAGGTGGGGCAGAAGGTGAGGCAGATGAGTGGGCACAATGGATGTGGGCAAAGGAGTGATGGACATGATGATGTGGAACTATGAATGTGGACATGAATGTGGACAGAATGTGGGCAGAAAGTTGCAGAAAGTTGGCATGGATGAGGGCATGGATGATGCGCATAACTTGGGCATAATGTGGACATGAATGTGACAGAAAGTTGGCAGAAAGTGGCATGGATGTGGGCATGGATGTGGGCATGGACGTGGGCATGGACGTGGGCAGAAAGTGAGCATGGACGTGGGCACGGACGAGGGCACGGACGAGGGCATGAATGGGTGAAGTCTGCAGAAATGTGTGTGAAACCGGGACTCGAGCTGAAGCGGAAAAACCAGACTTTCCCGTCATCAGCTCCGGCGCTCCGGCGCAGAGAGGCCGCGGCCGCAGCATCTGTCCCCGGGAAACACGCACCTGTCACGGGCTCCGGCGGCAGCTCCGATGCGCTGCTCCTGGACGAGAACGAAGACTTGACCGGAGCCGGGAAGAATCCACGCAAAAACAGCGCCACGGCGAGCACTTCGCAGAGCAGGACGCACGAGGCGAACACGGACGCGCGGACTCTCATCTCCAACACCGCAAAGTCCCACAAACAAGTTGGAGCGCGGCGGCACCGAAGCCCCGGTTCACGTCAGTTACGGGCGCAAACCGCGTCAAAACCTCACAGTTCTGACAAAATGACGGCGCCGTGATTTAGAACGCGCGTCTTCATGTTCGGCCGTTTGATTTGGCAGCTTTTAATGCTCAAATAAATATACAATCGCGCAAAAGAAATAGATAAACGTCAGCTAGCTTCAGCCATTCACCGCGGCTTCCGCATAAACAAACTACAACTACGGGCGCTGCGCAGGGACCAAACTCACGAACGCGATTGTAAATATATTTTCTAAGAAGTCACATTTAATCTACAAACATTTATCAACGACTTTCGACTGAAAATAAACACAAATAAACCGAATTCGACGTAACAGTAACACATTTCACATAAATTCAAGGTATAAAATAAATAATTACATATTGTATTTTTTTAATCTGGGATGTATTCTAAATGTCATGTTTGTTATTAGTTTATGAACACAACTATTAGTGATATTGTGATGTCTTTATTGAGTGACTGCATTCTAGTATGCCGGCACTATTAGGTTCTGTGTTTTTTTAATTATTATAATATTTTCTATATTTATCCCGTTTTTCGGCGGTTCGCGCAGGTCTATTTTCTGGTCATTCAAAGTTCAGTTTGTAGATATTTCTCGTGTGATTCGTCCCATTACTGTCAGTATTCCTCGGTCTTGTCATTTTCTCGGGATTCGTCTTCAAATTTGGGAGTTTTCCCTCTCTCTTAAAGTGGCGGAATGTTGGGGCGTTGTGACATCATCGTCATGGCAACTGTACAGAATATGGACATGCATTACGCGGTCACTCGCAATGGCTTCCTGCCAAGTTTCTAGTTCATTTATGTTTATTATCGTGAAGTCCATTCTCTCAGGCTTCTGTCGCCACCTTCTGGACAATCGTGAGAACGACACTGATTATACAGATTATATCAAATGATTCTAAAACAGAGGCAAATGGGTTATTTTCATGGAAACCAATTTTGTAGTATCGTACAATAGTATTCAAACGTATAAGGAAAAATACTAACCCTATGTGAGGGAATGATAAAAGTACTAGTAGTAGTTTAAAGTACTTTGGGCTGCATCAATGTATGAAAAGTGTTTTATAAATAAAGTTTGATGAACTCAAATCATCATTTCATAAAATATATATGACATCGACATGAAACAAAAACTCACCCATTTTTTAAAAGACATTTTATTGAAAAGCTTAAATTAAATATTATTCATTATTTACAGGAGAAACTTTTGTACAGTTCAAGCACCTTTCCTTTTGTGTCCAAGGACTTTATCTATCCGTCCTTCCTCTTCAGAACGCGTCCTTTGGCACGTCCACGCTTCTTCTGTAGTTTCATGTGTCCTTCCTCTTCAGAACGCGTCCTTGGGCACGTCCACGTTCTGTCTGTAGTTTCATGTGTCCTTTCCTCTTCAGAACGCGTCCTTGGGCACGTCCACGTTCTGTCTGTATTTCAGTTGTCCTCCTCTTCAGAACGCGTCCTTGGGCCAGTCCACTTCGTCTGTAGTTCATGGTCTTCCTCTTCAGAACGCGTCCTGGCACGTCCACTCTGTCTGTAGTTTCATGTGTCCTTCCTCTTTCAGAACGCGTCCTGGCACGGTCCCGTTCTGTCTGTAGTTTCTATGTGTCCTTCCTCTTCAGAACGCGTCCTTGGGCACGTCCACGTTCTGTCTGTAGTTTCATGTGTCCTTCCTCTTCAGAACCGTCCTTGGGCACGTCCACGTTTTGTCTGTAGTTCATGTGTCCTTTCCTCTTCAGAACGCTCTTGGGCACGTCCACGTTCTGTCTGTAGTTTTATTTGTCCCCTTCCTCTTCAGAACGCGTCCTTGGGCACGTCACGTTCTGATCTGTAGTTTCATGTGTCCTTCCTCTTCAGAACGCGTCCTTGGGCACGTCACTTTCTGTCTGTAGTTTATTTGTCCTTCCTCTTCAAACGCTGATAAAGCGATCCTTGGCACGTCACGTTCCGATGCGTCTCATTTTCTTCTTTCCTTCGGCCTGCCTCTTCAGCAGCTTCATCTTCCTCGTGATGTCTCCTCCGTACTGACAGAACAGACACAGACACGTTTAAAACTGACCGTGAGCTTTAGAACCGGAGGTTTCCTTTGACTTACACATTTAGCCAGAACGTTCTTCCTGAACGCCTTGATCCTGAAACGGACACAGACGTTTTAGAAGATCAGAATCATTCATGTTTCAGCGTCATGATCGCGCTTTTAGAAAAATGACAAAAATGACAAATGGAAATGTTAAATGTATATCATTTTAAGTGAATGTAAAAGTTTAACTGACTTTTAAAGCTCAAAATAAAATATAAATCCTTTGTCTTTTGCCACATTTCAAAAAGAGCCAGGGTTTCTCAGGAGAGGTTATCCTCAGGCCGTGTTAGTTGCAAACACAAACACAGAGCTGCAGAAATAGCACAGTTTTAACATTTGTTGCAAACGGTCTAAGTCTTGTGTGGAACTCACGTTTCCCGAGCGATGACTTTGCTCGCGATCGCCGCCTGAACCGCGACTTCAAACATCTGGCGAGGGATGGACTCTTTCAGACGCTCGCACATGGCTTTGCCCGTGCTGTACGCGCGCTCTCTGGCACAAGAGAGAACCGTGTGGTCAACGCGGGAGTATACAGCGACATTTATGCACTTCTGGATTATCTTTACTGCCATTTCACATTTGTCCCATGATTAAACCTCAACTAATACGTTTAAAGACTTGTTTTCACACATTTCGGTTGGATTGAATATTGTTACAGATAAACAGATTGTCCTTTCGAGGAGCGTCGTATCTCACAGCTAAAAAAAACGACCAAACCAAGGTCAAGGTCGTGGTCACGGTCGTGGTCACGGTCGTGGTCACGGTCGTGGTCACGGTCGTGGTCACGGTCGTGCGTCACGGTCAGGGTCGTGCTCACGGTCGTGCCTACACGGTCTCAGGTGGTCGTGCTCGTAAGGTCCGTGCTCAAGGTCGTGCGTCATCAGGTCGTGCTCAAGGTCGTGCTCAAGGTCGTGCTCAGTGTCTCGCTGTCGTGCTCAAGGTCGTGCTTCACGGTCGTGCTCACGGTCGTGCTCACGGTCGTGGTCACGGTGTTATGGACTCACGGACTGTCTTCCCACACACCCCGCTGTGGTCCAAACCTGTGCACGATGGTGGTCAGCTCCTCCACCGGACGACCGTTCAGAAGGATCTCCATCTTGATCAAGTCTGCCGCCTCGTAACCCGCGTTCTCGTAGTCCAAAAACTGGGACGGACACGACACAGGAAAGACGGTCAGGTTCAGCGGCGGTGGCTTGTCGGGATCAGCGGTCAGGGCAATGTGGTCTAGCAAGTGGTGCTGGGCAATGTGGTCAGCGGTCAGGGCAATTGTGGTCAGCGAGTCAGTGGCAATGTGTCAGCGGTCAGCGGCAATGTGGTCAGCGGTCGGGCAATGTGGTCAGCGGTCTGGGCAATGTGGTCAGCGGTCTGGTGTAATCAAGACGAGCAGTGACTGACCAATAAACTAACCTTTGAAACTATATAAACTGTTTCTGAAATAAGCTTGTTTTCCCCTCACTTCTGGTGTCTTTTTAGTGGCCTCTACAGGCCGCTGAGCAGCACTGCAGGAAGCTTGGTTCTTCTCCTGCAAGCTGCTCAGTCTGTGGGCGTGTTCAGAGGCCCCGTTCATTGCTCCGCCCTCTAACATTGAGCTTTCAGAACCAGAGCGGACAGCAGCTTGTGTTAGAGCTCTGCACATGTGCTCTGAGAACAAACTCAAACCACCTGGAGAAACCTGTGACTGAGCATGTGCAGAGGTGAAAGCCCTGACTGAGCATGTGCAGAGAAGTGAAGCCCTGACTGAGCATGTGCAGAGGAGAAGTGAAGCCCTGACTGAGCATGTGCAGAGAAGTGAACACCCGCCTGCGCCCGCCTCCGCCTCACCTGCGCCGCCTCAGTCTCACCTGCGCCCGCCTCCGCCTCACCTGCGCCCGCCTCCCGCCTCACCTGCGGCCCGCCTACCTGCGCCCGCCTCACCTCGCCCGCCTCGTCCACCTCCGCCCGCCTCCGGTCACGCCCCCTCCTCACCTGCCCGCCTCGTCCACCTGGCCGCCTCCGCCTCACCTGCGCCGCCTCGCCTCACCTGCGCCCGCCTCCGCCTCACCTGCGCCCCCTCCGCCTCACCTGCGCCCGCCCCGCCTCACCTGCGCCCGCCTCCGTCTCACCTGCGCCCGCCTCACCGCGCCCGCCTCCGTCTCACCTGCGCCCGCCTCCTCTCACCTGCCCCGCTCCGCTCACCTGCCCGCCTCCGCTCACCTGCGCCGCCTCCGCCTCACCTGCGCCCGCCTCCGCCTCACCTGCGCCCGCCTCCGTCTCACCTGGCGTATCCCGAGGACATGGACTTGAGCAGGTCGTAGAAATCCAACCACGATCTCGTTGAGAGGAAACACGTACTTCATCATGACGCGCTGGTCGTCGATGTTACAGCATGTTCTTCTGCACTCCTCTGCGACTCTGTTACCATGGAGACAAGGCTAAAGCACTACAGCGGAACATTCCTCTGAAACCTCTGTTACCATGGCTTTAATTTATAAACTAAGTCGTTTCTCAACTCGCAACTCTCACCGCACACAGACTCAGGATCTTTCCCGGTGAAATCGTCCGGAGCCAAAATGGTTCCTAAAACGATGGGTTCCAGGTACTGGGACACAACAGAGCGATCTGGGAACTGAGCCGGGTTCACAACGGTGATCTCCTCACTGCCATGCTCCTGAGGGTGAACAAAGACTTGGTTTAGACTTGGTTTAGACCTAATTCAGTCCTGGTTCGGTCCTGGTTCGGTCCTGGTTCGGTCCTGGTTCGGTCCTGGTTCGGTCCTGGTGTCTGGTCGGTCCTGGTTCACCTTGATGAGTTTGGCCGAGGACAGAAACAGCTTTATAAGGCACAGTTGGAGCGGTGACGATCACGGAGGCGTTGAACTCCTGCTCCAGACGCTGATTGAACACCTCCATGCTGCAGCAGGCCCAGGAAGCCCAGTCTGAACACATGAACCAGTTTAAAGTCAAATAAACCCAGTCTGAACACAAACCAGTTTAAAGTCAAATAACGCAGTTGAACACGAAACCAGTTTAAAGTCAATAAACCCAGTCTGAACACATGAACCAGTTAAATCAATAAACCCAGTCTAAACACCATGAACCAGTTTAAAGTCAAATAAACCCAGTCTGAACACAGAACAGTTTAAATCAAATAAACCCAGTCTGACACAGAACCAGTTAAAGTCAAATAAACCCAGTCTGAACACACGAACAGTTTAAATCAATAAACCAGTTCTGACAAGAACCAGTTTAAGTCAATAAACCCAGTCTGAAACACATGAACCAGTTTAAAGTCAAAATAAACCCAGTCTGAACACATGAACCAGTTTAAAGTCAAATAAACCAGTCTGAACACAATGAACCAGTTTAAAGTCAAATAAACCCAGTCTGAACACATGAACCAGTTTAAAGTCAAATAAACCCAGTCTGAACACATGAACCAGTTTAAAGTCAAATAAACCCAGTCTGAACACATGAACCAGTTTAAAGTCAAATAAACCCAGTCTGAACACATGAACCAGTTTAAAGTCAAATAAACCCAGTCTGAACACATGAACCAGTTTAAAGTCAAATAAACCCAGTCTGAACACACGAACCAGTTTAAAGTCAAATAAACCCAGTCTGAACACATCGAAACCAGTTTAAAGTCAAATAAACCCCAGTCTGAACACACGAAACCAGTTTAAAGTCAAATAAACCCAGGTCTGAACACACGAACCAGTTTAAAGTCAAATAAACCCAGTCTGAACACATGAACCAGTTTAAAGTCAATAAAACCCAGTCTGAACACATGAACCAGTTTAAAGTCAAATAAACCCCAGTCTGAACACATGAACCAGTTTTAAAGTCAAATAAACGCAGTCTGAACACAATGAACCAGTTTAAAGTCAAATAAACCCAGTCTGAACACATGAACCAGTTTAAAGTCAAATAAACCCAGTCTGAACCACACGAACCAGTTTAAAGTCAAATAAACCCAGTCTGAACACACGAACCAGTTTAAAGTCAAATAAACCCAGTCTGAACACAAACCAGTTAAAGTCAAAATAAAAACGCCAGTCTGAACACATAACCAGTTTAAAGTCAAAATAAACCCAGTTCTGAACACACGAACCAGTTTAAAGTCAAATAAACCCAGTCTGAACACACGAACCAGTTAAAGTCAAATAAACCCAGTCTGAACACATGAACCAGTTAAAGTCAATAAACCCAGTCTGAACACATGAACCAGTTTAAAGTCAAATAAACCCAGTCTGAAACACATGAACCATTTAAAGTCATATAAACCCAGTCTGAACACATGAACCAGTTTAAAGTCAAATAAACCCATCTGAACACAGAACCAGTTTAAAGTCAATAAACCAGTCTGAAACACATGAACCAGTTTAAAGTCAAATAAACCCAGTCTGAACACATGAACCAGTTCAGACCCGGTCCAGACTCGGCCTGGTTCAGACTCGGCCCAGACTCGGTCCAGACCCGGTTTAGGCCTGGTCCAGACTCGGTCCAGACTCGGGCCAGACTCGGTCCAGACCCGGCCCAGACCCGGTCAGACCCGGCCAGACCCGGGCCCAGACCCGGCCCCAGACCCGGCCCAGACCCGGCCCAGACCCGGCAGACCCGCCCAGACCCGGCCCAGACCCGGCCCAGACCCGCGACCCGCCAGACCCGCAGACCCGGTCAAGACCCAGACCCGGCCCAGACCCGGTTCAGAGCACCCGCGACCCGGCCGTCAGACCCGGCCCAGACCCGCCCAGACCCGGTTCAGACCCGGCCCAGACCCGGCCCAGACCGCCGGATTTCAGACCCGGCTTAGTCTTTTTTCTTGGCCTGGTCCAGACTCGGTCCAGACTCGGTCCAGACTCGGTCCTCAGACTCGTGTTTTAGGCCTGGTCCAGACTCGGTCCCAGACTCGCGGTCCAGACACTCGGTCCAGACTCGGTTTAGACTCGGTCCAGACTCGGTCCAGACTCGGTCCAGCCTTGGTCAGAACCTGGTTCAGACCCCGGTTTAGACCTCGGTCACGTCCACACTCGGTTTAGGCCTCCAACTGGTCCACGACTCGGTTTAGCCTGTCCACACTCGTTTAGGCCTGCGTCCACACTCGTTTAGGTCCACACTGGTCCACACTCGGTCCACACTCGGTCCACACTCGTCCACACTCGGTCCACACTCGGTCCACACTCCAACTCGGTTCCACACTCGGCGTCCACACTCGGGTCCAGACCTGGTTCAGGCCTCACCTCCAGCCCGCTCCCAGGGCCAGGCTGCTGTCTCTCTGCACACTCACACTGGAGTCGTTCAGCGTCAGCCTCTGGATGGCGCTGCGGAGCGCGGGGGTACTCAGACTGGTCCATGGGAACATCCCTGAAGACCACACAGATGTTCAGATCAACACAAGTGTCAAGTGGGTTCTTTCTCGCTCACCTGCAAACACCATGGGCTTGGCCGCTTTTGAAGCCCGGCAGAGGCTCCACAGGCCCATCCTGGAGGAACAGAGTGTCTCCAACCTGAGCTTCTTTAATGTCCTTCATCCCCGCGACGACGAAGCCCACACTGACCTGCAAAATCTGACATAACAAAGACACGTTAGAGAAGGAAAGCCCACCTGACCTTGCAGGTTCTGACATTAACAAAGACACGTTAGAGAGAGGAAGCCCACCTGACCTGCAGGTCTGACATAACAAAGACACGTTAGAAAAGGAAGCCCACCTGACCTGCAGGTCTGACATAACAAAGACACGTTAGAGAGGAAGCCCACCTGACCTGCAGGTCTGTTTACATTTATGAAGGATCATTTCTCTCTCTCCTTTTTTTCTCCTTTTCTTTCTTTTTTAACGGTAAAACACAGACTTTGAAGATGTACAACTCCAGTAGGGGGCGGTAAGTGCACCTTTTCATTTGGCGGCCAAGGCCATTAAAAGTAACACACGACAACAACAACAACAACAACAACATTTATAAGGCTTCAAAAACAATTCTGGATTCAAAAACTAAGGACAGAATTCTACAAAATGTTACTTTCTTAATTAAGCTGAATTTTAGATTAAGTTTTTTTGTCCCGTTTTAGCCGTTAGGCCAGTTTTAGAGCCAGTTTAGAGCCAGTTTAGAGCCAGTTTAGAGCCAGTTATAGAGCCAGGTATAGACCCAGTATAGCAGGAGCCAGTTTAGAGCCAGTTTAGAGCCAGTTTAGAGCCAGCTTTAGAGCCAGTTTAGAGCCAGTATAGAGCCAGTTTAGAGCCAGTATTTAGAGCCAGTTTTGATAGGCCTAGAGAGCCAGTTTTAGAGCCAGCTTTTAGAGCCAGTTTTTTAGAGCCATGTTTAGAGCCATTTTAGAGCCATTTTAGACCCATTTTAGACCCCGTTTAGAGGCCAGTTTAGAGCCAGTATTGAGCCGTTTTAGACTTGTTTAGATTTGTTTTTGACCCGGTTTAGAGCCGGTTTAGAGCCGGTTTAGAGCCAGTTTAGAGCCAGTTTAGAGCCAGTTTAGACTTGTTTTTGACCCGCGTTTAGACCCTGTTTAGACCCTGTTTAGACCTGTTATAGACCTGTTTAGACCCGTTTAGACCTGGTTTAGAGCCGGTTCAGAGCAGTTTTTAAGCGAGCCCAGTTTTAGAGGTTAGAGCCGGTTTGTTTAGGGGACTTGTTTTTTTGACCCGGTTTAGACCCTGTTTAGACCCGTTTTAGACCCATTTTAGACCTGTTTAGAGCCAGTTTAGACTTGTTTTTGACCCGGTTTAGACCCGTTTTAGACCTGTTTTAGAGCCGGTTTCGAGCCAGTCTAGACTTATTTTACCCTGTTTAGACCCTGTTTAGACCCCTTTTAGACCTGTTTTAGACCTGTTTTAGCCCTGTTTTAGCCCCAGTTCAGAGCCAGTTCAGAGCCGGTTCAGAGCCGGTCAGAGCCGGTTCAGAGCCGGTTCAGCCGGCCGTCAGCCGGTCCTCGTCTCTTACAGCTGGCTCGTGGGCTGTTCTTGAGGCCTTCAGAATCCCGACTTCTTGGATCTCGTAGGTTTTCTTCAGATGCGCCGACACGACTCGATCTCCTTTCTTCACTTTCCCTCCGAACAGAGCCACGTTGGCCACGACGCCTCGATAATGCGTCGAAGTTTGAGTCGAAACCAGACCAGTTCGCGGCCTCACGCCCAGACCCGGATCACACGGACACCCGAGCCTTCACATGTAACTAGACATTCGACACTACCAAATTAGAACTCAGTCAATAGGACCACACGCCCACGGTCTAGTGGCTGAGTGAATTGGGTCTGCGCATTACGTACCCTTATCGTCATCACGAAAGGCAAGATGTCGATGCGATGTCACCAGCGCTTACTCGTGGAACTACAAGAGGGACGGAATACGCGATCTCCACGCAAAAGCACTCGTGGGGGACCCTATACCGGTGTAAGTGGCGTTTAAGATCAACCAGCACTGGCGCACCTAGCCGCGACCTTGACACTCTGCCACCCCACTCGACACCACCAAGCCGACACCACCACCCCACGCACCAACCATCCGCGAGTGACCGCGGTCACTCTTCGCTATTATGGTCCAGGTACAGTCAAGCTCTACTCATCGCAACAACGTAATCAACGCACCTGATCTGCAGACGAGGTAGATCATACGACTCTAGCCTGAGAACTCTATACAGAACCGTTACACATCTATCGAAAGACTTCAGCAGACCCTAGCCCGTCCATCATCAAAGCTCGCCTCACAGAAATAGCCCACGGCCAGACTACTATATATGAAGCGCTAACACTACGCTGGCTCACGGTCCACACTTACCAGCTGGTAGAGATGAGCACAACTAGCTTCTCTATATAAACGATCATCTACGGTAACTGCCACAGAGAAATTATATCAATATATACATACTATCGACATCGCTCGTTACCAGCATATGAATATCTCAGTATGACCAGGCGATTCATTCCGGCACGGCGTTCATACCACCTTTGCTCGAGATGCGCGCATCTTATCCGATCCACTCTTGCTCGTACAGATCCATCAGTGCCGATATGCCGCATAACGAGTGCTGGTTCTTCCGAGTGCGGCTTGCAACACATGATAGACCCTGACGCTCGGGCTCCGAAGCCCGGCCCAGCCAAAGGGACCGAATCATTCATCCACGTCACGAGCCACAGACTTCGCTCGCCGTTAGTCTGACAGGTTCTGAGGCCTTCGACTTCGCTTGCCAACATATATACACTTACCGTGAGTCTCGCCCCGCCTTCTCTGCCGAAGCTCTATCCTCCTACACCTTCAAAACAGCCGACCGCAGGCGCCTAGCCACCTATCGGTACGGGAATGTCTCATCATCTCGCGCACCAAGTTGCCAATCGCAGGCGGGTTCACTGCGAAATGGCCTTGATCGCAGTAATAGGCCGAGTGATATCTACCGCTTCGCTAAGCCATACACTGCGCACATTCGAAGAATAGGCTTGGTCATCCATGCCCACGTTTCACGCCGGGACTGGCGCCATCACTGTTTAACAATCGCTTGATCACCTATCGATTTGACTTGACACCAGTCGTTATGCCCCGTTACTGCCTGGTGATCAGGGCAAAATCCGCAGAGGAGACTGGGACTCGCCGCGGCAGCGGGCTCTAGAACGGGAATGAGGGACAGGTTCTAAGACTGGAGCCAAGACTGGAGCCAAGACTGGAGCCAAGACTGGAGCCAAGACTGGAGCCAAGACTGGAGCCAAGACTGGAGCCAAGACTGGTTCAAGTTAAAGACTCACGGTGGGATTCTCTCCACGACCGCCTGGAGAACCTTGTCCACATTCGTTCCCAGTTTTGCAGAAATCTGAAAGGACAAAAGAAAAATGAGCATTAACGATGATATTTCCACTGCATTCAGACTGTGACCTGGACCTGAAGCTTTTCTCCAACAGCCTGACCTGGACCTGAAGCTTTTCTCCAACAGTCTGACCCGGACCTGAAGCTTTAGCAGCTAAAGCTTCAGGTCCTTTAGCTCCCCCTGCCACTAGGGGGGTGGCAGGGGGAGCTAAAGGACACTCGGACTCTTCTGCGTCAGTGATTAATGTGCCACGTTCTGCTTTTACACGTCACAAACGCAATGTTCTTTCTTCTTCTACTTTCTAGAAGTAGGGTGACTGAAGCCTCGGTGACTTTGGGCCTTAGGCGGGTTGAGGACTTTCACGTTTGCGGTCAGACTGGAGCAGCTCTCTCACATTTTAGTCACGTTTTGCGGGAGAAAAAGTAAACTTAATACAGACTTAATTAGCGCAGATGAACACAAAAAGATGGGTTGAACTAGCTCCCTCTAGTGGTACAGTAAAAAGAACTTGAACTTTAGTCGTTTAAACTGTCAGTCTTAGTCTTATTGATCGAATGCTTTTAAACATTTTTCAAGGATTTCATTTGGACAACAGTGGAAAGGAGAAGCAACGGGCCTCAAAACCTCCACCATGGACACAGTGGATGGATATCTGCAGCTGACATCCGCACAACGGGAAAAATCACCTCAGGACTCAACTTAAAAAGAGACAAAAACAATGGACAAAATGGGACAATTATTTTGGCCTTAATGTGTTCTCACTCTTCTTCTTCTTTTTTTAATGCCACGCCCTTTTTTCCTACTTGTATTCCTCTACTCACCTTGTGTTCTCCCTGGTCCAGCTCTGTGTGTTTTAAAGTTTTTTGTGAGGTTTTTTTTTTGTTTCGTCTTTTGTGAGGGTTTTTCTGTTTTTTTTTCTTCTATTATTATTATTATTATTATTATTATTATTTTTTTTTTTTTTTCCTTTGTAGTTTCTCTGTTGTTTTAGTTGGTTTTGTTGTTAGTTAGTCTCTGTTTCTAATAAAATAAAATAAAAATAAATGGAGCGCGTTCACTGGACATAAAGTTAATTTGCAGTACATTCCAGTCGTCCAAGAACTTCACAAACTGAACGACTATTTGAACGATGAATGTGTTTTGGAGCAAAAATTCGCAGTTCAGAGAAGTCCAGACACGTGACGAGGATGAACGTTTCTGTCCAATTAAAAACACCACGTTGAATTGACGGGTCTGTGACCGGACCCTCCAAAAGGGTTGGTGAATTTAACCCTTTGAACTTGACATGAATTTATTTAACACAAAAGGATTTTCTGTGGAGAAATTCAAGGTCTCTGGTCCCGGTCTCTGGTCCGGTCTCTGGTCCCGGTCTTGGTCCCGGTCTCTCTCTGGTCCGCGGTCTCTCTCTGTCCGGTCTCTCTCTGGTCCGGTCTCTCTCTGGCCGGTCTCTCTCTGGTCCCGGTCTCTCTCTGGTCCCTCCCGCCTCCGGTCTCTCCTCTGCGTCCCGGTCTCTCTGTGGTCCCGGTCTCTCTGTGGTCCCGGTCTCTCTGTGGTCCCTGGTCTCTCTGGTTCCCGGTCTCTCTGTCGGTCCCGGTCTCTCTGTGGTCCCGGTCTCTCTGTGTCCGTCTCTCTGTGGCCCGGTCTCTCTGGTCCCGGTCTCTCTGTGGTCCGGTCTCTCGTGTCGCTCTCTGTGGTCCCGGTCTCTCTGTGGTCCCGGTCTCTCTGCTGGTCCCGGTCTCTCTGTGGGGTCCCGGTCTCTCTGTGCGTCCGGTCTCTCTGTGGTCCCGGTCTCTCTGTGGTCCCGGTCTCGTCCGGTCTCTCTGTGGTCCGGTCTCTCTGGTCCGTCTCTCTGTGGTCCCGGTCTCTTCTCTGGTCCCGGTCTCTCTCTGGTCCCGGTCTCTCTTCGTCCCGCGTCTCTCTCTGGTCCCGGTCTCTCTCTGGTCCCGGTCCTCTCTTGGTCCGGTCTCTCTCTGGTCCGGTCTCTCTCGGTCAGGTCTCTCTGGTCCCGGTCTCTCTCTGTCCCGGTCTTCTCTCTGGTCCGGTCTCTCTCTGGTCCCGGTCCTCTCTGGTCCCGGTCTCTCTCTGGTCCCGGTCTCTCTCTGGTCCCGGTCTCTCTCTGGTCCCGGTCTCTCTCTGGTCCCGGTCTCTCTCTGGTCCGGTTCCCTGGTCCTCTCGGTCCCGCTCTCTCGGTCCCGGTCTCTCTCTGGTCCCGTCTCTCTCTGGTCCCGGTCTCTCTCTGGTCCCCGGTCTCTCTCGTCCCTGGTCTCTCTCTGCGTCCCGGTCGTCTCTCTCTGGTCCAGGTCTCTCTCTGCGTCCAGCTCTCTCTCTGGTCCAGGTCTCTCTGGTCCAGTCTCTCTGGTCCCGGTCTCTCTGGTCCGGTCTCTCTGGTCCAGGTCTCTCTGGTCCAGGTCTCTGGTCCGGTCTAGGCTGGACTCACTCTGATGCACTCGTCTCGTGGGTATCGAAGACCTTCTCGATCTGGGCCTCGACTCTTTCGCGGTCGGCGTTTTCAGATCGATCTGTAAAAGAAGCTCTAACTTAGAGTCGGATGTTTGGCCGTGACTCTCTCAATACCTTGTTGATGACGGGGATTATCGCCAGCTGAGCCCTCAAACGCCAGGTAAAAGTTGGCCACCGTCTGAGCCTGGATGCCCTGAACCCGAAAGGAAAGACGAGGACAAAAGGTTGTAAAAGGTCAAATCTCTTTCCAAGTTTAAAAACATTTTTTTTACCAAATATACAAACATTCTAAATACAGTTGATAAAAAAAAAAAAAAAAAACCCTGCCTTCAACACGGCATCGAAAGTGGGACGAAAACCAGGAAAGAAAGAGTCTGTTCTCTGACAGTGTATTTTCACAAAAGAGCAGCAGGGGGAGCTCTATCGCAATTAACATCCAAATATTGTTTGGAATTTGATTTAAAAATGTATATGTCTAAACTGTAGAGTAAAATTAGTAACTGATTTTAAATAACTGGGACCACATGGAGCAGGACCACAGGAGAGACACGGACACATGGGAGACCCCACATGGAGACCACATGGGAGACCACATGGAACCACATGGAACCACATGGGAGACCACATGGGACCACATGGGGGACCACAGGGAGACCACAGGGAGACCACAGGGAGACCACAGGGGACCACATGGAGCACAGAACCACATGGGGACCACAGGGAGACCACAGGGAGGAGCACCCACAGGGAGACCACAGGGAGACCACAGGGAGACCACAGGAGAGGACCACATGGACACCACAGGGAGACCACAGGGAGACCACATGAACCACAGGGAACCACAGGGAGACCACAGGGAGACCACAGGGAGACCACATGGAGACCACAGGGAGACCACAGGGAGACCACAGGGAGACCACAGGGAGACCACATGGAGATCACATGGAGACCACATGAACACGCCGTGACGAACCTGATTGGCGTCTACGATGAGCAGAACTCCCTGACAGGCCGAGATGGAGCGCGCCACCTCGTAACTGAAGTCCACGTGACCCTAGAGGGCGGCAGAGAGTCACAGGTGAAACACTGAAATCCACGTGACCCTAGAGGGCAGCAGAGAGTCACAGGTGAAACACTGAAGTCCACGTGACTCTAGAGGGCGGCAGAGAGTCACAGGTGAACTCTCAGTGTCATGGTCAGAGGTCAGAGGTCAGGTTCAGAACATGGTGCCATTATTCAACTCCACAACAATTAATTTGCTCGACACATGTGTTATTTAAGGAGAGAAAAGTAATGAGTTCATGTGATGAGTTTAAAAGTCGTTACCGGCGTGTCTATGAGGTTGAGCAGGTGTGGCACCCCCTGGTGGTGGTAGAACAGTGATGCAGTCTGGGCCTTCACGGTGATGCCTCTCTCTCTCTCCACCTGCAGCTGATCCAACACCTGACGGTTCTTCTCCGTCGCAGAGATTGCTCCTGAACGAGAGAAGGTCAGGTCCTGGTTTCCTGGTTCAGTCCCGGTCCTGGTCCGGTCCTGGTTCTGGTCTAGTTCTGGTGCAGTACCGGTTCAGTTCCGGGCCTAGTTCAGGTCCAGTCCTAGTTCAGGTCCAGTCCTGGTTCAGGTTCAGTCCTGCTTTAGTCCTGGTTCAGTCTAGATCCTGGTTCAGTCCCGGTCCTGGTTCAGGTCCAGGTCCTGATTCAGGTCCTGATTCAGGTCCCGGTCCTGGTTCAGTTCCAGGTCCTGGTTCAGGTCCAGTCCTGCTTTAGTCCTGGTCCAGTCCGGTCCAGTTCTGGTTCAGGTCCAGTCCTGCTTTAGTCCTGGTTCAGTCCCGGTCCTGATCCAGTCCCAGTCCTGCTTTAGTCCAGTCCCAGTCCCAGTCCCGGTCCAGACCTGTGATCTCCAGAAGCCGGTCTGCCAGCGTGCTCTTGCCGTGGTCGATGTGAGCGATGATGCAGAAGTTCCTGATCCTGTCGCTGGAGAACACGGACAGGTCCACGTTCTCCTGCACAAACGTGTAGAACGTTCACGTCTCAGCCTTAAACTGTATGTGAAGCGTCATCACTGCTCCAGTGTGTCACATTGGTAACTCAGCGTCGTTCAGGGTGGCACAGGCCAAGGCACATTTACATTATTCAGAGAGGGAACGCCCTTTGCAATGAACAAACTTCTGCGTTTTTATAGAACGATCTTGTTGTAGCTGCAGTTCTGACCTCTACACCGAGGTCTCTGGTTACAAATATGATTCATCATCTCATTTTCAGTCTCAACATCAAAGCTCCTGCCGCGGTTCACGCCGAGCGCTCGGAACAGAATCCAAATCTGTCCAAAGTGAAATGTGTTTCAAGTCCACACGACACGTGAGACTGGAACACACTGAACACAACCATGTTCCAGATCTGACTCCACGTTTGGCCCGTTTGTGTCATGTTTATACTTGTACTTCCTGGTTGGACGTGAGCACAAATATGACACAGGCAGAGGTCATTCCACAGCTGTTCCCTAGCAACCAGACTGTAAACAAGAGCCAAACCCACATAAATGACAACAGTTCTGACCTGACACAACAACACCATAGAACACCTTCATTTAGTCCAACCACGGTTTAAACTGTCAGTTAGTGTGTCAGTTAAGTGTCAACTGTCTGTGTCGCACGCTGATGACATCACAGAGGGACTCAGCTCCACTTCCTGTCATTTTAAACTCAGATTTTTTCTTGAAATGTCTTCAGAGATTGTAATTTAACGGAAGTAAAACTGATACATATTTACCACAGATGCCCTCCCACCAAACTCAGTCAGGATTAGAGAAACAGAACCTCCATATGGACTTTAAAGCAGCTCTGACATCTGATTCTGAGACAAAACCTCCAGATGTATCAGTTTGTGGCATCCTGAGGTTGATCACAGTATCTCCAGTGAAATCACATCATGTTCCTCTGTTGTTGCATTCTGGATTTGCGTTTGTTTTATGTTTTTCACTGATACCTGAGGTTTTTACCTTGTTAGCACGCGTACTCATCAGCTTAATTCCGTTCTTAAAAGGTGTCATTTTCAACCAGCGGTGTCTGAAGGTCAAACAGGATCCGTCCACTTCATTTCTGTACAGTTTCAACCGTGAAAAGTGCCTTAAAAACGCCGCATCCGCGCGCTGCAGAATCATGTTTACGCCGGTTAGCTTTAGCCTCGTGATGCTAACAGTAAAAACACTTCTTTCTGACGCGACGAACGGCGTCCAAACGTCACCAAACCCTTGGCTCAAACGCGCGATTGGGACTCACGGTCTGTTTTACCGGCAAACGTGAAGTTTGGAGCAGTCAAAGGCAAAACGCGTGAGTTTGCAGAGCGCGGACATGTTTGACAGAGCGGTCACGGCCGCGGGGGATTCTGGGAGATGGAGTTCCGGCGGAAACAAAGACGAAAAGCACAACAGAGCGGAAGTGTCCGAAACGAACGAGGATTTAGGTTTATGAGAGGAGAAACTAAAAACAAGCATATTAGGCAGACAAAGTGATGAATCAACATTTCTAACTATTTATATGGAATAAGAAAATTAAGTTAAACGAATGAATGAATATATTTATTAATAAACAACTAAATAATTAAACAAATAAATAGAATAATCACTTTAAATTGTATTTATGACACGATGTATTCTACAAGCATCATTTGGATCAGAGCAAAAAATATATATTTGCTTTTTGTAATGCAAAGTAAAAGTAACACATTTTAACCAAATAAAGGTGTAAATCAATGCGGGTGTTTTTGTACTTTATATTACGTCACATTTGTCTTATTTAACCTCGTACTTGTAAACTCGTTCCTGTTCTGTGCAGTTCTCAGCCTGGAACAGAACCATTTTGTCGCTCCACTTTTTCCTGTCACTCTCTGATCAAACAGGAAGTCCCGCCCCCGCGCCGCTGTCAAACGCCCGTCGACAAAAATGGAAATCAGTTTCTATGACAACGCAGAACATCGACGTCTCGCTCCTGTGTCGGATGCCCTCCCATCCCCCACGAACTCACACAGATAATGATGATTCACGAGTGTCTGTTCCATTGAGGAAAACACGGATCTGATGAAGGCTCAATGTTTGATTTAATCACTCAATCCATCAAGTTTCAACTAATCAATGTTGATATTATCAGAGAAGAGGAGCTCGTCACTGGTGGAACATTTGTGGGCAAAAAAATGAAAATGTTCGGGAACATTAAATCCAATATGTTGGAAATTGAGAAAAAATCTGTGTGAAAAAATGGTGGCTCGTTTCAGGAAAATGTGTTAAAAAGTGAAAGAAAATCTGTGGGAAATTGTTGAAAGGTTTTAGGAAAGTGATGAAAATTTGGTTAAAAACTAAATTTGAAAAATTGAAGTTAAATTGATGGAAAATTGAAGTTGAGAACAAATGATGGAAAATTGTTATTCGACGTGTTGGACTCTGAAAGACAAACACAGGAGCAGCTTTGGTAGAAAGACTGGAATGATATGTTTATTAAAGTTGTGCATCGAGCATCACCTGGAGAACAATCGACTCTGGAATGTTCTAGACTCAGAAACAAAGAACCAAAGAAGCTCTGAGCCTTCAAGGAAACCTGGAATGATAAATCAGCAGAGAGTTTTTACCATGCGAACTTTAACCGAGAAACTAAAGTGAAGCATGCTTTAACAGAGAAACTAAAGTGAAGCATAAACTTTAACAGAGAAACTAAAGGGAAGCATGAACTTTAACAGAGAAACTAAAGTGAAGCATGAACTTTAACAGAGAAACTAAAGTGAAGCATGAACTTTAACAGAGAAACTAAAGTGAAGCATAAACTTTAACAGATAAACTAAAGTGAAGCATGAACTTTAACAGAAAAACTAAAGTGAAGCATGAACTTTAACAGAGAAACTAAAGGGAAGCATGAACTTTAACAGAGAAACTAAAGTGAAGCATGAACTTTAACAGAGAAACTAAAGGGAAGCATAAACTTTAACCGAGAAACTAAAGTGAAGCATAAACTTTAACAGAGAAACTAAAGTGAAGCATGAACTTGAACAGAGAAGGCAACTGGCAAACGGGCAGAAGTGGCCGAGGTTGTGAGGCTGGACACAAAATGGTCGACACGTTTCACAGAGTTTAGGACGAGTTTGGTCCATTTTAAACGAGACAAAGACAATTTGACATGAAATCAGTTCTAAAAAGGGAATCTAAACTGGAAAAACTACTTTAAAAGCAGAAAAAAGGTCAAAACCAGGACTATAACAGAACCAGGTCTAAACCCAGGACTAAACCAGGTCTAAACCAGGTTTAAACCAGAGTCTAAATCAGGCTTCTAAACCAGGTCCAAAACCAGGTCCAAAAACAGACGTCTACAATAACCAGGACTAAACCAGGTCTAAATGAGGTCTAAACAGGTCCAAACCAGGTCTAAACCAGGACTAAACCAGGACTTAAATCAGGACTAAACCAGGACTAAATCAGGACTAAACCAGTCTAACAGGATTAAACCAGGTCTAACACAGGTCTAGACAGGTCTAAACCAGGTCTAAACCAGAGGACTAAAACCAGGTACTAAATCAGGACTAAACGCAGGTCTAAACCAGGATTAAACCAGGACTAAACCAGGTCCAAACCAGGTCTAAACCAGGACTAAACAGGACAACTAGGAAAATAACCAGGAATAAACAGGATAAACCTGTCTAAACCAGGATTACAGAGACTAAACAGTCCAACAAACAGGCAACCAGGACTAAACCAGTCTAAACCAGGACTAAACCAGGACTGAACCAGGTCTAAACCAGGAGTAAATTAGACACAGTGATTCGTAAATACGGAGCCTGAGTTTGAAGTGACTTCTCAGATTAGTTCCATGTTCTCACGTTACAAAACACCATTTTCCACAGGTTCTTCAAAGATCTCTCATGACACGTTCAGAAGTAAACTGAGTCTGTTTCCAGTGTTTGTAAAAAATGAAAATAAAATAGTGCTTTCAATAAATAACACAAGTAATAATAATAAAAAAAGAATAAGTGTAAATAACACAAGAAAATGCCTTAATTTATAAACTATAATAAAATAAATCATTGTAAATAAATAAGTAATTATAAATAAAATTAAATAATAATAATAAAAACCTTTGTGGTTTTCACAGTTTGAGTGAAAGAACATTAGGCACCACATATGGCTCTTATCAAGAAACACAGTGGATGGACAAGTGACACAGAACGTCCCATTGGAACCACACACGGAACCACATGGAACCAAGTTTACACACACGGAATCCAGAGGTGGAACCACACAGAACCACATGAAACCACGCGAAACCACACAGAACCCACCATGGAACCACATGAGAAACACATAGAACACACGAACCAACATACATCTGCAAAACCTAACGCGGAACCACACAGAACACATGGGAACCCCATGGGAACCCTGAACATAGAACCACAGAACCATCATGAAAGCTGGACCACACGTGCACGGAAAACCAACCACTCACAGAACCGACATGGACACCCCAGGAACCACATAGAAACCTATCCAGAACCACAGGAACCACACAGAACCACACGGAGCCACACGGAATCACAGGACAACACAGAACCATGTGGAACCACACAAAACCAAGTGGAACCACACAGAACCACATGGAACCAAAGAGACCCCCATAGCCCATAGAACCCACGGAACCCCCAGAACAGTGGAACCACACAGAACCATGCAAAACCAGTGGAACCACAATAGAACAAGTGGAACCACACAGACCACATGGACACACGGAATCACAGGACAACACATGGAACCATGCAGAACCAGAACACAGAACCACATAGAAACCACACAGAACCACGTGGGACCACACTGATCCTCGTGGAACCACACAGAACCACAGGAACCGATGTGGACCACACTGAACCACGCAGAACCACACGGAACCACATATAACCACATGGAACCACACGGAACACAACAGAACCACATATACTCCTTTTCCACCAAGGCTCTGGTTCTGTGCTGATTGTAAATAAAATGTTCTAGTTTTCCTCCAGAAACTTAAATGGGTTTCCGGCCCAGAACTGGCCCAGAACCAGAAATTGTTGAAAAGTGGCAAAAAGAAGCTTGGTGGTTTAAAGGGGAGACTCAGGATTCTGTGGAGTTTTGAACGATTGGACATTCTTGGCAGTGACCTTGAGTTTGAGCGCGGACGTATCTTGAAGGAGTACGCACACAGCAGATCAGTCCACAAGCTGTGTTCTTATCATGGTTCCAGAAGGTCCATCGAGGCGTTTGTCTATGTCTGGAATCGGCACGAGTAGTCCAAGTCCACGTCGCCCACGTGTCCGAACGGACGGAATGTTTGTAGAGGGAACAATATTTGGCATAAACCCCACAGTTTGGTATATGTGTCTCTGTGTCTGGTTAAACTGTCAGAGCAGATCTAGTGTCCGGGTCTCGCGCTGGTCCTGGTCCTGAGACAAAAACTCAGTCACAAACTGAACTCATGTTTCCTTCATAAATCTGATCTAAATCCTCCTGAGACTTTTCACTCCTGAGGTCGATCTGAGCGCGTCACAAAAACACCTTTAGTCATTCCAGTGTGTGTGTGTGTGTGTGTGTGTGTGTCTGTGTGAGGGGCGTGGCTAAAGCGAGCGTGCACAGGAACAGTTTTGCCTCATGTCTTTGCCTTGTGTGCAATGCCTCGACGCCTGCGTTTGAACCTCTCTTTATGGAATCATGTCAGACGCATTCTGACCTGGAAACACCACATTTGGACAAACAGGAAACAGCTGTTGCTAACGGCGCTTTGCTAACGTGCTTTGCTAGCTTTGTGTTGCTAAGGCTCCACATATAAGTTGGCATCAGTGGAAACACGCAGCGCTTTAGCACGAGATCAAGTCAGAGTTTGGAGACAAATGATTCTTTTGTGTCTGCCTCTCTGAGCCAATCATCTGGCTATGGTGTGGAGCTCCTCCTCCTGTGCTGTGGAGCTCCTCCTCCTGAGCTAAAGTCCACCTGGAGCCCAAGAGAGATGGGTTGCAGGATCCGACTTTGGGGAAAGCAGGGTAGAGACCTCTCAGGATCCACTTATTGGGATCCAAGAAACGGACCAGAGACTTGAGACACTTTAGGACTGAACAGGACCAACAGAACCAGTGGAAACGTGCCTTTAGCTCCTCCCCTGTCGCTTCCTCCAAAACTAGTTCAAGCATTTTACTAATCTGTAAAACGAACACATTGGCAGTGCTTCAGCAGAATCACAATGAAAAATGTGACTTCCATAAAGTTCAAACACAAAGTCATGGAAAAGCTTCAGATGTTCAGCGACGCGCACTTTTCGCAGCATTAAGGCCGATTTTTGTCTTTTAAAAAAGATGATTTCACACAGACAGATGTGGCACGACGACAGCCCCAAACCTTTTCAGACACAACGGAACGAGAAGATAATCAGAATTAAGAATGATAATAATAATAGTCCTACACAATATAATACATATTGTTTTTGCATCGGCTTGGACAGAAATAAAGTCTCTTCATTTTGGCAAATCAAGACATAAATAAATGAATAAGTTAAATTCTTTCACCCAAACGTAAACATACATTATAATATCGTAAAGTGTCGAGAACAGGAACACAGTTAGAACCGTAAATGAACGTGTTTTTTCATCTTTTTTTTTCTGTACAGTGGCACAAACAGCTCGGACCTGCGGCGACCCGGGGACTTTCACAAACGCCGCTTCACGTCTGAGTCGGCACGGAAACGAAGCCGGCGAGCGCCACTGACCCGGAGGCCCTGAAGTCTCGGGGGAAAATGAACGTCCGTTTTAGTGTTGATGCTACAAACTTCCTGGAGCGAGGTAAACGTCCGCGCGTCGTCAGGGAAACGATCGCGGCCCGTTTCAAGAGCGTCCAAGCGAGAGATCGGGCGAAGCGCTGTTCTTTTCGAGAGCGACGGTTTGGAATCCAGAGAAACCGATGGGCGACCATGTTCTTGGGCAGATTTCGATCATTGTCCCCAGTTTATGTCATTTTAAATGTACCACACGGGGGCGGTGTCGTCACGTTTTTCGGCAGAAGTTCAAACTTAATAAACTTAGAGATTTAAACGGGCTCGATCTGTTGCATGTGATGAATCAAATCAGTTTGGCCCAGCGCAGGTATATTATAAAAGTTAGTGTCAAAACGAGGCCGCTGTGTGCTGTCAGTGGTGGGAAGTAACAAGTACACAAGTAAAAGTATTGTACTTAAGTGTTCTTGTCACGTATCTGTACTTTACTTAAGTGGTTTCCTTTGAGGACGATAGTGAGAAGAGCAAGTTTAAAGGACAAGAACGACACAAATAATGCAGGACGTGTGAACTTGGAAAGATCTGCGCGCACCCTCGATCGGACGCTTCGCCGTAGACCCGACTCGCCGGTCTGGGGGTGTCGTTTGTGTTTCGTTTGGACGCCCTTGAATTGAACTGTTGTGACACAAAAACAAAGCGCTGTCGCCGTGGACTCAGGAGCAAACGCGTTTATAAAAATCCCCCCACGTTTCCCGTGGCGCAGGTCCATATTTTTGATTCCACACGATAATAATGCTCACGATAAGAAACCATAGATAGAAATATGGTACACACATTTACAAAAACTCTTAAAAGTGCAGAGTAGAAAACGGGGCTCCAGGCGCAGAGACTCGGTTCGTCTGGAGTTTACTTTTGTCCGTTCAAAATCAGGCTTCTCCATAAAACTTGAGATCTTTTTTTTCCACATTTTCGGGGTGTTTTGCGTGCGCCGGCGGCAGCGTCTAGGTCGGCGCCGGCATCATGTCCTTGATGACGGGCTCCCGGTTGAGGTACGTGGCCCAGTAAACCAGGTTGAAGCTGCCGAAGAGCACGGGGAACAGGATGCGGGACATGCGGTCGATTTTGCTGACGCTGTTGAAGGTCTTCTTCTGCTCCGGAGCCTTGGAGCCGCCGGGTTTGGACGGGTCCGAGGACGAGGTGCCGCCCCCTTTGGCGATGGTGGGGAGCGTGCCCAGCGGGTCTTTGCCCAGCGTCGGCGCGTAGTTCGCCACGGCCACGGCGTATGCGTTGTTCTTCTTCATCACGGACGCACGCTCCTTTTTCTGACAAGAGAAAGAGAAGAAACGAATAAAACAATGGATCATGTGACAACATTCTGAATCCCTCATACGCCTGGGACAAACAATAAGGGAAACAGAGGCAAGGTAAGGTCTTCAGATCACGGAACAATAATCAGTCATGAGGGTGAGAGGGTGAGAGCGTCTGCCAGGGGTAAGTGAGCGGGAATGTATGTGTGTCTCTGAATGTGAAACTAAACCCCACAAAGGCGAACCTGGGAGGGTGAGAGAGAACCGGCCCAGGCGGCTCTGCCCAAATGGCCCGCCCATGGCATCAGGAGGACCCACCTCCGCTGGCCAAAGGAGGGGCCATGACAGGGTGAACATCAGCATTTTTCAGATTTGACTAAACATTTTGACTATTTGTGCCCAGTTTCACCATTTTTGTAATATTGTATAATTGTGGGTGCACGGTGGCAGAGCGGTTAGAGCTCTCGCCTCCCAAGAAGGAAACCAAACAGGACACGCCAGTTGTTCTGCAGCTTCCAATTATTTCAGAAAATATCCTTCCCTAGTTCTACATAAAATGAGGTTGTACATGTACAACTTCTCTCTGTAAATCTCTTTCTGAACCTGGAGCTTTGACTTCTCCATTTTGGTTTGGCCCGACGCGCACTCCCTTTTCTGTGCCCTGAACCGAATCATCATGTCTCCATGGCGCCTTCTGCTTATTTTTAACAATTTTAGCCTTGCAGGACCAGCTGGTGGTTTGGGAAAAACAGACAGGTCAAAGAAGACACAGAAATGATCAGACAGAGCAACATCGACCACATTGACGTTTGAAATATTAACCCCCTTTGTAATTAGAAGATCTAGAGCAGGGGTCACCAACGCTGTGCCGCGAGCGCACTTGCGCCTGAGCAACCTTGATGGCGCCGCGAGGCATGCACCAAAAATAGCACTACTCATATTTCAACATATACATATATATAAAAAGGTATCAGAAAGCATTATTAACTTGTTTAGGTAAAAAGTGTTGTTTCCTTGACTTAAAAATGTCATTTCACAACTACTACTATTTAAATATCATTATATAATGTTAGTTATACATGCAGTTTTGTTATTTAGGAAGTTTGTGGCGAACGGGTTCTGTGCCCTCCATACTAGTCGGTGCCCATAAGTAGCCCTCAGCCTCAAAAGGTTGGTGACCCCTGATCTAGAGTGTGCCTCTGCTGTGCCCTGTGTGGTGGGGCCACTCTGCTGTGGGTGGGGCCACTCTGCTGTGGGTGGGGCACTCTGCGGTGGTGGCACTTGCGTGGTGGAGCCACTCGCGCGTAGCCACTCTGCGTGGGTGGAGCCACTCTGCATGGGTGGGGTCACTCTGCTGTGGATGGGGCCACTCATGTACTGAGGTAAGACCGAAAGTTTCAAGGACAGCATGAAGCTCTTTAGCGTTTCTGTCACACAAATATTATCAACATGAACATTGAAATCACCTGTTATGACCAAACCATCAAAGTCTGTGCATACGACTGAAAGCATCTCAGTAAAATCATTAATAAAACTTTGCAGTGCTGAGGAGGCTTGTATAAAACAATGAAGAGAATGGATGGAGACTGTTTTAGCTCAATTTTAAAGGCTACATACTCAAATGTTGAAAAACAGGAAAACACCCCAAAGGACAACCTGTGGGGAACTATTTCATCTCTAACAAAAGCACACACACCTCCTCCCTTTTTGTTTTCTCGTGTTTCAGATTCAAACATAAAGTTGGGTGGAGCAGAGTCTATTAGAACTAAATTTCCTGTGTTTTTGTCAAGCCATGTTTCAGTTAAAAACATACAATCAAGATTATAAGAAGAAATAAAATTATGAATTAAGAATGATTTGTTACATAAGGTTCTGACATTTAGCACAGCAAGTTTCAGACTAGTTTCAGTGAGACTGGGCGTTATCTTTTCAAAGGGAATATGAATAAAGTCTAAGATTGGGCAGCCTGACTGTCCCTTTGTTTTCCCATCTGTGTGATGTGACTACAGAAATAGCACTAGAGGGGGCTGTTGTCACACTGGGCCCCCGGTTGGTTTGAGTTTTATTATGACTATAAGTCCTGGCAACGGTGAGACCCAGTGCATCCTAATTATGGGAGTTTCACATAAGATTGGGGAAAGTCCCACTTATATGAAACATCTCTTTTTCTGGGAAGTCCTGCCCAGGACTTACGCAGACACGGGGAGAACATGCAAACTCCACACAGAAAAGTTCCACGCCGCCTAAACTGCATCACTTTGAATGACAAACACAGCAGACTCTGGAGCCAACACTAGCATTAACCATGCTAATGCTAACCCTGCTAACAAGAGCAGCTCAGCAACGCAACCATTTATTTAGGAAACTTATTTGGACAAAGGTTTGGATAAAACCAAAGACGGCCTGAACTGTGGACCTAAAAGTGTGATAGTCACATGGATGAGTCTGACCTTGTCAGTGACCACGCTCTTTCCATCCCAGGCCCAGCCGCGTTTGGTGAAATAGTTCACGGTGGCGAACTCGATGAGCGCCGAGAAGACGAAGGCGTAGCACACGGCGATGAACCAGTCCATGGCCGTCGCATAAGCCACTTTAGGCAGAGAGTTACGAGCCGAGATGGAGAGGGTTGTCATGGTGAGGACTGTGGTCACTCCTGCAGCAGAGAGAGGTCAAAGGTCAGAGGGTCAGGGGTCAGAGGTCAGGGGTCAGCGTAGAGAGTCATCATAGTGAGGACAGTGGTCAGTCCTGCAGCAGAGAGAGGTCACGGGTCAGAGGGTCAGAGGTCAGAGGATACACTCACCGAACACGGTCCTGGCCGGCACAGACTCTCGGTTGAGCCAGAACGAGACCTGGGACAGGATCACGGTCATGATGCAGGGCAGGTACGTCTGGATGACGAAGTATCCAATCTTTCTCTTCAGGTGAAATTGAGCCGTCATGACAGTGTACTCACCTACAGGGGGCGACACACAACTTTATGAGAGCAGAGTCAACCAGCTTCAGACACCTCCTGCTCCTTGTGCACCAACACACTTCATGCACTTGTGTGTGTAGTGTGTAGTGTGTAGTGTGTAGTGTGTAGTGTGTAGTGTGTAGTGTGTAGTGTGTAGTGTGTAGTGTGTAGTGCGAGTGTTGGGCCAGGCTCATTTTGATCCAACATGGCGGACATCTGGTGTAGTGGACGGCGCCATAACAACAATCTCCATCTCCTTTAGACCTGGTTTAGACCTGGTTCAGTCCTGGTTTAGACCTGGTTTAGATCTGATTTAGTCCTGGTTTAGACCTGGTTTAGTCCTGGTCAGTTCATTTTGCCTCCAGTCTTTATAAATGTGCTCATTATACAACAGATGGGCCTGAGAGCGCCCCCTAGCGGCTGTTGCTGCTGCCACATGACCCAGATCCACACGACGACACTGGGGCCGAGACGGACGAGTGAGCGAGCACCGATTTAAATCATTCATCCAGACAACAGGAGAGAGAGAGGAGAGAGAGAGAGGAGAGAGAGAGAGAGAGAGAGAGAAGAGGAGAGAGAAGAGAGAGAAGAGAGGAGAGGAGAGAGAGGAAGAGGAGAGAGAGAGGAAGAGAGTGAAGGAGGAGAAGAGGAGAGAGAGAGAGGAGAGGAGAAAAGAAGAGAAGAGAGAGAGAGGTAGAGGAGAGAGAGAGGGATATGGGAGAGGAGAGAGAGAGGAGAGAGGAAGAGGAGAGAGGAGAGAAGAGAGAGAGAGGAAGAGGAGAAGAGAGAGAGAGAGAGAGAGAGAGAGGAGAAGAGAGAGAGATGAAGAGAGGAGAGAGAGAAAGAGAGAGAAGAGAAGAGGAAGAGGAGAGAGAGGAGAGATGAAGAGAGGAGAGAGAGAGAAGAGAGAGAAAGAGGAGAGAAGAGAAGAGAGGAAGAGGGAGAGAGAGAGAGAGAGAGAGATGAAGAGAGGAGAGAGAGGAAGAGGAGAGAGATGAGAGAGAGAGAGAGAGAAGAGAGAGAGAGAGAGAGAAAGAGAGGAGGAGAGAGAGAGAGAGAGAGAGAGAGAGAGAGAGAGAGAGAGAGAGAGAGAGGAGAGAGAGAGAGATGAGAGAGGAGAGAGGAGAGAGAGAGAAGAGAGAGAAGAGAAGAGAGAGAGAGAGAGAGAAGAGAGAGAGGAGAGAGGAGAGAGAGAGAGAGATGAAGAGAGGAGAGAGAGGAGAGGAAAGAGATGAAGAGAGAGAGAGAAAGAGAGGAAGAGAGCGGAAGAGAGGAAGAGAAGGAGATAAATGTCACTTTTAATAAGTTTTTATTCATTTGTAGTTTTTGTCACACGTTTCTCTCACGGTCCAAACATTAAGCCCCGCCCACTTCCTCCGCTCCTGCAATCTCATTGGACAGTGTTTTAATGTGTCCTCCAGGGGGCGCTGTGCTCAGACACATGTGAGCATTGTTGTTGTTGTTGTTGTTGTTGTTGTTGTTGTTGTTGTTGTTGGCCACGCGCCGGCACGGGATTGGCCGCTTTGTTTCAATAAGAGAGGGGCAGGTGTAACCATAGCAACAAGACACGGCAACAGAGAGAGAAGAAAGAGAAGAGAAGAGAGAGAAGAGAGAGAAGAGAGAAGAGAGAAGAGAGGAGAAGAGAGAGAGGGAGAGAAGAAGAGAGAGAGGGAGGATTCAGGTCAGGAGAAGTGAAGAGTGAAATGTCCTAAACATGAGTGTGAGGGACGAGTCAGGACCAGAAAGAGAGAGAGAGATCAAAGGACGACCCGAGTGGGCTTTTATTTCCTTTAAATGATGGAGATTGAACTGGACGGCACATTAAAGGAGGCGGAGTTAGTTTGAAGAAGGTTTGAGTTTCATGAGTTTCACCCGCCGTTTCCCAGATTTACACTTGTACTTTTCGGTTTCAAGAGTGCCGTTTGAATATTTTACAAACCGGATTAAACACGTACTCTGTATTTTCGACTGCTTTGATTTAGTCTGTTTCATGTTTAGTCTGAAACGTGCTCCATAAATAACATCTCGTCCTTCGTGTGGCACATGTCATAAACTGAACATCTCACGTTTGGAGAACAAAAGCTACTTTTACCACGACTGCCGCTGCCACGTCCTGAAATAGACCTGAGCCGACGAGAAGACCAGGAAACGAGCGAGAGAAGAACAGAGCCGTTACGTAATGTTCAGAGACGCACGGATCACCGCAGGCCAAACACGCCGAGCTCCAGCGCCAAAACACGCACCGGCACCGAGCTCCAGCGCCGAAACACACCGAGCTCCAGCGCCGAAACACACCGAGCTCCAGGGCCAAAACACACCGAGCTCCAGCGCCGAAACACACCGAGCTCCAGGGCCAAAACACACCGAGCTCCAGCGCCGAAACACACCGAGCTCCAGCGCCGAAACACGCACCGACACCGAGCTCCAGCGCCGAACACAACACCGAGCTCCAGCGCCGAAACACACCGAGCTCCAGCGAGACACGAGCTCCAGCGCCGCACACCGAGCTCCGCCAAAACACGCACCACACGAGCTCCAGCGCCGAAACACGCACCGACACCGAGCTCCAGCGCCGAAACACACCGAGCTCCAGCGCCGAAACACACCGAGCTCCAGCGCCAAACCAGGGCCAAACCAGTGACAAACCACGGCCATCACATGATTACCGGTTCTCTTTGTCCTGTTCGGTCCTAAACTGTGTCTCCGTCTTAAGTCTCTGGGCTGCAAAGTGGACCCCACAAACAAAGCATTCCAAAAAGAGAGTTTCAAACGGGGCGTAGAGGCTTTGGAGAGAAGTCAGAGAAATGAGGCAAAACTGTTCCTGTGCACGCTAGCTTTAGCCACGCCCCTCACACACACATACTGGGAGTGACTAAACGTGACGCGCTCAGATTGAAACCAGGAGTCAAAAGTATCAGGAGGATTTAGATCAGATTTATGGAGGAAAACAGTTTGTAACGTCAGAGTCTCAGGACCAGGACCAGAGACAGATCAAACCAGGACCAGAGACGGACCAGACCAAGACCAGGACCAGACCCAGAGACAGATCAAACCAGGACCAGACCATGAACAGACCAGGACCAGACCAGGACCAGGACCAGGACCATGAACAGAGACTCAAAGGCTGTGTCCCTATCCCCCCCAGATGCTGCAGTTTGTCAGAGGTGACGTGTGAAGAGGTCCATATGGGTCAGAAGGTCAGAACTTTACCAGAACACAATCAATTAGCTTAAGCTCCCAGAAGAAACACAAAACAACAGCATGTAACTGAGGACCACCTTCTCCTCACTGTCCAGAACCTCTCAGCTTCATGTCGTGTTTGAGAGTGTGTTACATAATGTTTGGAGTGATGGAGGTCAGAGGTCAAAGGTCTCAGAGATGGAGGAAGTTTGTTCAGAGGAAATGCTCTGGGAAGTCGAGGGAGATTATATAAGACACAGAACTGCAGAGACAGAACCGCAGAGACAGAACCACAGAACCACAGAGACAGAACCACAGAGACAGAACCACAGAACCACAGAGACAGAACCACAGAGACAGAACCACAGAGACAGAACCACAGAACCACAGAGACAGAACCACAGAGACAGAACCACAGAGACAGAACCACAGAACCAGAACCACAGAGACAGAACCACAGACAGACAGAACCACAGAACAGAACGCAGAGACAGAACCACAGAGACAGAACCGCAGAGACAGAACAGAGACAGAACCACAGACAGAGACAGAACCACAGAGACAGAACCACAGAGACAGACAGATCCACAGAGACAGAACAGAGACAGAACAGAGACAGAACAGAGACAGAACCAGAGACAGAACCACAGAAGACAAGACAGAACAGAGACAGAACCACAGAGACAGAACAGAGACAGAACAGAGACAGAACCACAGAGACAGAACAGAGACAGACAGAACCACAGAGACAGAACAGAGAACAGAACAATGACAGAACCCAGAGACAAACCACAGAGACAGAAACCCACAGAGACAACCATAGCAACCGCAGAGAGGCAGAACACAGAGACAGAACCACAGAACCGCAGTGACAGAACCACAGAAGAACCGCAGAGACCAGAACCCGCAGAGGGACGCAGAACCACAGTGACAGAACCGCAGAAGACAGAACCAACAGAGACAGGAACCACAGAACCACAGAGGACAGAACCATAGAGACAGAAACCACAGAAGACAGAACCACAGAGACAGAAACCACAGAGACAGATCCACAAGAACGCAGAACAGAACACAGAGAACAGAACCGCAGAAACAGAAAACCACAGAACAGAACCACAGAGACAGAACACAGAGACAGAACCACAGAGACAGAACCGCAGAGGACAGACACACAGAGATAAGAACCACCAGGATGACAGAACCGCCCAGAGACAGAACCACAGAACAGGAACCGCAGAGACAGAAACCACATAGACAGATCCGCAGAGGGACAGAACGCAGAGACAGAACACCACAGAGACAGAACCGCAGAGACAGAACCGCAGAGACAGAACCGCAGAGGACAGAACCCAACAGAGACAGAACCGCAGAGACAGAACCACAGAGACAGAACCAAGAGACAGAACCGCAGAGACCAGAACCACAAAGAGGACAGGACAGAACCAGACACAGACAGAACAGAGACAGAACCACAGAACCACCAGAGACAGAACCACAGAGACAGCAACCACAGAACCACAGAGACAGAACCCACCAGAGAACAAACCACAGAGACAACCACCCAGAACCACAGAGACAGAACCATAGAGACAGAACCACAGAGACAGAACCAAACCACAGAGACAGAACCACAGAGACAGAACCACAGAGACAGAACCACAAGAACCACAGATGACAGAACCACAAGACAGAACCACAGAACACAGACAGAACACAGACGACCACAGAGAACAGAACCACAGAACCACAGAGACAGAACAGAGACAGAACACAGAGACAGAACCACAGAACCACAGAGACAGAACCACAGACAAACCACAGAGACCAGAACCACAGAGACAGAAACCCACAGAGACAGAACCAGCAAACCAGACAGAGACAGAACCACAAGGACAGATCACAGAACCACAGAACCACAGAGACAGAACCACAGAACCACAAGAGACAGAACCACAGAGACAGAACCACAGAGACAGAACCACAGAACACAGAGACAGAACCACAGAAGGACAGCAACCACAGAGACAGAACCACAGAGACAGCCACAGAACCGCAGAGACAGAACCACGAGAGACAGAACCACAGAACCGCAGAGACAGAACCACAGAGACAGAACCGCAGAGACAGAACCGCAGAGACAGAACCACAGAGACAGAACCACAGACAGAACACAAACAGAACGACAAACCACAGAGACAGAACCACAGAGACAGAACCGCAGAGAACAGAACCAAGCAGCGACAGAACCACAGAGACAGAACGACCAGAACCACAGAGACACCACAGAGACAGAAACCGCCAGAAGAACAGAACCACAGAGACAGAACCACAGAGACAAGAACCACAGAACCACAGAGACAGAACCACAGAACCGCAGAGACAGAACCACAGAGACAGAACCACAGAACCGCAGTGACAGAACCACGGAACCGCAGGGACAGGAACCGCAGAGACAGAACCACCAGTGACGAACGCAGCAGAACAAGCAAGCAGATAAAAGAACCACAGACAAGAGACAAAACAGAGACAGAACCAGACAGAGACAGAACCCACAGAGACAGAACCACAGAGACAGAACCACAGAGACAGATCCGACGACCAGAAGACCAGAACCGACAGAGACAGAAACAGAACGCAGAGACAGAAACCACAAGACAGAACCACAGAGACAGAACCACAGGACGAATCCTCAGAGACGGAACACAGAGACAGAACCACAGAGACAGAACCACAGAGACCAGCAACCACCAGACAGAACCACAGACCAGAACCCAGAGAGACAGAACCACAGAGACAGAACCGCAGAGACGAAACCACAAGACAGAACCGCAGAGACAGAACCACAGAGACAGAACCGCAGAGACAGAACCACAGAGACAAGATCCGCAGAGACAGAACCGCAGAGACAGAACCACAGAGACCAGAACCACAGAGACAGATCCACAGAGACAGAACGACAGAAACCACAGAGACAGAACCACAGAGACAGAACCGCAGAGACATAACCACAGAGACAGATCCGCAGAGACAGAACCACAGAGACCAGATCCACAGAGACAGAACCACAGAACCATCAGGAGACAGAAACCACAGAGACAGAAACCGCAGAGACAGAACCACAGAGCAGATCCGCAGAGACAGTAACCGCAGAGACAGAACCACAGAGACAGAACCGACAGAGACAGACAGAGCAGACCCACAGACACCACACGGACAGAACCACAGAGACAGAACCAACAGAACCACAAGACAGATCAGATCCACAGAGACAGAACCACAGAGACAGAACAACAGAACCACAGAGACAAAACCACAGAGACAGAACC
Source organism: Chaenogobius annularis (assembly GCA_015082035.1). Taxonomy (NCBI): domain Eukaryota; kingdom Metazoa; phylum Chordata; class Actinopteri; order Gobiiformes; family Gobiidae; genus Chaenogobius; species Chaenogobius annularis. The sequence goes on along the minus strand of BJKM01001071.1, from coordinate 17,567 downwards.
ACAGAGACACAGAACAAAACAGATCCACAGCGACAGAACCACAGACCTCAGCCTTCTGCCCCCGCAACCCTACAACCCCATCACCCACGACCCTGTGGACCCCCGCGACCCCTCAACCCCACGACCCTGTGACCCCGTCACCCAACGACCCCCATGACCCTGTAACCCCATGACCCTGTGACCCCATTGACCCTGTGACCCCACGACCCCGGCACCCAACGACCCCATGACCCTGTAACCCCACGACCCTGTGACCCCACGACCCTGTGACCCCTCAACCCCATGACCCTGTGACCCCGCGACCCCGTGACCAGATGAAGCAGGTGAAAATGGATGTTCCTTGCTCCTGAATGTGGCTTCTCAAACAGTTTCATCTGTAAAAACAGTTCTATTTTCATTGGTTTCTTTTCTGCAAGTTCCTAAAATAGATGAGGCTTGAAAGAGAAGAAAAAAGCACAAAACCAGGTCTTGGACTCACCGGTGCTGGACTTGATGGTCTCTTGTCCCACAGACTGGCCCAGCAGGTCGTACTGGTTGAGCCTGGAGCTCTCTCTTTCCACCACCACAGACTCCGAGGCGTTCCTGGTCCAGATGTAGGTCACCTCGGAGATCGTGTAGGCATCTGAGAACAACAACACTTTTTACACCACTGTTACTGTTGAAAACATCATTACAGACCCTCCTGAAGCATACACTGACGACATCAGATCCACGGCTGGTCCTGGGCCCCAGACCGGTTCTTCTAGAAACTTTTCGGCTATTTTACCAGGAAGTCCCTTAAGATAAAATATCTATTTAAAGGTGAACCTTTCTGAGGGAATCCAATTTAAACCGTGAGATCTGAGCAATTCAAAAAAAGATGTTTGGTTCCAAGTTTATGTGGACGTGTGAGGGGCGTGGCTAAAGCTGGCGTGCACGGGAACAGTTTTGCCTCATGTCTTTGCCTTGTGTTGTCGACGCCGCGTTTGAACCTCTCTTTATGGAATCATGTCAGACGCATTCTGACCTGGAAACACCACATTTGGACAAACAGGAAACGGCAGTAAAGACACACTCACAAACTCACACAGAGGGACAGGGATTAAGACGAACAAACCCAGGACTGAACCAGCTCCAGTCTAAACCTGGACCGTCCTGGGACAGAGATGTTGTACTTACAGCTGCCGAACTTTAGGGGGCAGGAGTGGAAGTCCATGGGGAAATCCTCCAGATGCATTGGACACTCAGCGTGAACCGTCAACCTGAAGAAAGAGAAATCCTGCTTTAGTCCTGGTTTATGGTTTTAAATTTGGTTAAATCCTGGTTTAGTCCAGGTGTAGTCCTGGTTTAGTCCGGGTTTAGTCCTGGTTCAGTCCTTCTTTAGTCCTAGTTTAGTCCTGGTTTGGTCCTGGTTTAGACCTGGTTTGGTCCGTGTTTAGTCCTGGTTCAATCCCCATTCAGTCCTGGTCCTGGTCCTGATCTTGGTCCTGGTCCAGTCCTGGTCCAGTCCTGGTCCTGGTCCAGTCCCGGTCATGGTTCAGTCCTGGTCTTGGTCCTGGTCCAGTCTTGGCTCAGTCCCGGTCACGACCCTGGTCTTGGTTCAGTCCCGGTCCAGTCCTGGTCCCGGTCCCGGCCCCAGTCCCGGTCCCTGTTTTACCTCATGGTGTAGGGTCCAGTCTCGGTCCAGTCCTGGTCCTGTCCTGGTCCTGGTCCTGGTCCTGGTCCTTGTCCCGGTCCTGGTCCCAGTTCCAGTCCCGGTCCCGGTCTTACCTCATGGTGTAGAGCAGCGTGCCGTCGTCCTTGATGCGCAGCAGTTTGTTGGGCATGGTCATGTTGTGGGCCACAGACTTCTTGCCGTTGTGGAAGAAGGTGTCTGGAGTCCAGATCTTGGAGGCCATGAGGTTGTTCAGAGGCAGAATGTTCATGGGCCCTCGGAACGTCAGCCGCTCGTCCTTCCAGCTCTGACGGAAGAACACGTCGATGGTGTACTCCTGCAACCACACATACGAGACTCACTGATAGGTCCAGTCGAGCGAGCGCCGCATGACTCCTCCTCCTCTGGCTCAAGCTCGAGGGGTGTGGCCTTGAACCTTATTTTTACACACGTACGGTGGTCTTTTTGGCCTGATTTTTGACATTTTGACAACATTTTAATTTGCTCCCATTTGCACCAAGTCCTAATCGCATGAAATTTGAAAAAGTTGTTGAACCCTTTAGCGCCCCCTACAAAGTGTGTTTCTGTTGGAGTGCTTCAGTTGGAGTGTTTCAGTAGGAGTGTTTCAGTTGGAGTGTTTCAGTTGGAGTGTTTCAGTTGGAGTGTTTCAGTAGGAGTGTTTCAGTAGGAGTGTTTCAGTTGGAGTGTTTCAGTTGGAGTGTTTCAGTAGGAGTGTTTCAGTAGGAGTGTTTCAGTTGGAGTGCTTCAGTAGGTGTGTTTCAGTTGGAGTGTTGTGTTTCAGTAGAGGAGTGGAGTGCTTCAGTAGGGTGTTTGGAAGTGTTTCTAAGGTTCTGGAGTGCTTGTATGCCAGTTGGAGAGTGTTTCAGTTGGAGTTGCTAGTTGGAGGTTTCAGTAAGTTTTCAGTTGAGTGTTTCAGTTGGAGGGTTTCAAGTAGGAGTGTTTCAGAGATGTGTTCAGTTGGGTGCTCTCAGTAGTGTGTTTTCAGTGGAGTGTTCAGTAGGAGTGTTTCAGTAGGATTGTTCAGTAGGAGGTTTCAGTGGAGTGTGCAGTTGGAGTGTTTCAGTTGGTGTGCAGTTAGATGCTTCAGTGGAGTGCTTCAGTTGATTGTGCTCTTTCTGTTGGAGTCTGTCACTTGGTGCTTCAGTATGGGTGTTCAGTGGAGTGTTCCAGTTGAAGTGTTTCGGATTACGTGGAGTGTTTCAGTGGCAGTGTTGCAGTTGGAGTTTTCAGTTGGAGTTTCAGTAGGAGTGTTTCAGAGAGTTTTCAGTTGGAGTGCTTCAGTGATGTTTAGTCAGGAGTGGTTTCAGTAGTGTGTTCAGTTGGATGTATCAGTTGGAGTGTTTCAGTAGGAGTGTTTCAGTTGAGTAGTTTAGTTGGAGGTTTCAGTTGGAGTGTTTCAGTTGGAGTGTTTCAGTTGGAGTTGTTCAGTCTGGAGTGTTTCAGTTGGAGTGTTCAGTTGGAGTTTTCCAGTCTGGAGTGCTTCAGTTGGAGTGTATTCAGTTGGAAGTTTTTCAGTTGAAGTGTTTCAGTTGGAGTGTTTCAGTTGGAGGTTATGATTTCAGTTGGATGGTCTTCCAGTTGGATGTTCATTCAGTGAGTGTTGTCAGTTGACTGTTCAGTTGAGTTGCTTCAGTTGAGTTGTTTCAGTGGTGTTTCGGAGGACAGATGTTTCGAGTGGAGTGTTTCAGTTGAGTTGTTTCGTTGGAGGTTGGACTGGAGGACTCAGAAGAGTAGATGTTTGTGATGAGGAACACTGTCAAACATGTCATGTGTGTTTGAAGACCTTCTGCTGTGTAGATGTGGATTCTGGTTGACCTGGAGGGGAGCAGCAGATGAAGAACCGAGTCTGCGTTTGGCCCACGATGAATAAATTACCCACAATGCACCTGGCTGTGATGTCTCTGATGTAATGAGACGGAGCTAGCGCTGCGGCTAACATCAATGGATGTGTTTCGGTCGTTTCTCGCTGCAAACCTGATGTGATGAAATGTTCCGCAGTGGGGCTTTAACGAGTGTTCTAACGTCGCCGAAGTCACACAAGGTTCAGTTCACGGTTCGTCCAGAATGTAGAGGTTTGAAGTTGATCAATGACTCCAAATGAACCAGGACTAAACCAGGACTAAACCAGGACTAAACCAGGACTAAACCAGGACTATAACCAGGACTAAACCAGGCACTAAACCAGGACTAAACCAGAGCTAAACCAGGACTTAAGAGTTTGTGCCTTTGTGACTTTTTGTGTATTTCTGTCTCGCTCGGTGAAAACCAGCCTCGTTTGTGCAGAAGAAGCAGTTTGAACGTGTCGTCTTTGTGCGGAAAATAAGAGCAGGAGTTACCACGGCGACAGATTACAACCAGGATCTGTGTAGGTTCCACACGAGGCGCTAAAATTAGAAGTGCGTCACCATGGAGACGCCTCAATATGCATTAAACGACACCGCAAACGGTTGAAATAATACTGGACCAGGAACTAGACCCGGACTGGACCTAACGAAACACGGACTGGAATCAGAAGCTAAATCTGGACTGGACCAGAACTAACCCAGAAACTAAAAACGATAGGACTGGACCAGAACTGGACCAGAACTGACCAGACTAAACATGGACTGGACCAGAACTAAAACCAGTTCTTAAGTTCTGTGAAATACCGAGCAGTGATTGATTCATAACGGTTCATGAATCCGAGGTCCGAGATGTCCTAGGTTCTGGACAGGTTTGTCCCTCACCATGTCTGTGTCCGACACCGGCGCCGAAGCTGGTCACGTAGAATGTCCGTCTTCACCTCCGTCACTCGGTCTGGAAACACCAGAACACAAGCGGGTTTTACCGAGACGGCTGGAGATCCTGAGGCGAGGGAGAAAGCGGACCATTCAACGGCTCGTTCCAAACCGTAAATACTGGTTCATATTCATGATTATTCCCTCTCCAGAAGCTTACAGACGCAGATTTACACCTTCATCTGGTGTCAAAATGTCTTCAAATAGAAATCATGGTTTGACCCCTAAAACAACCCTCACCTACAATGACTCACAAACGTCTGTCATTAGTTTGGTTTTGGCTCCACAAACGTGTCCTCTTCTTCTTCTCTCTTAAAGTCCTTTCTCTGACACCATCTCGTCTTTGGAGCTGAAGAACGGCTCCACTTTCTGAGGCTGTTGTGACTTTTTTGAACCATAAACCATCGTACAAACATCTGACAGTTAAACCGGGAATACTCCCAAACGCGCAGGGGACCGGAGGAGGGGAGGGGGAGGGGGGGAGGCATCTGGGCGTTTACTGTAGCGTGGCCAGTCGGCTGTTCACGGGTCGTCACTGTAGAAATAAACAGATGGAGCGGACGACGGAGAAAAATAGGAACAGTGAAAGCTCGAACAACGTGAGTGTCATTCAGAGCGAAAGACATGTCCTCAGGCAGTGGGGGGGGGAGGGATGTAGGAAGGACGAGGGGAGGAGAAAGGCAGGGGAGACAGAGGGAGGAGAGAGGAGGGAGGAGGGCGAGGGGGAGAGAGGGGAGAGAGGGGAGGAGGGAAGAAAGAGGAGGAGAGAGGGAGGGAGAGGGAGAGGGCGCGAGGAGGGTGAGAGAGAGGGGAGGAAAAGGAGAGAGAGGGGAGGGGGGAGGGAGGCGAGGGGAGGAAGGGGAGAGAGGCAAGTAGATGAGGGAGGAGGGAGGGGAGAGAGGGGGAGAGATTGAGGGACGGGAGAGAGCGAGTGGTTGATGGGAAGAGGGGAGGTAGGGAGGGAGAGAGAGAGGGAGGGAAAGAGAGGAGAGAGAGGGGGAGGAGAGGGAGAGGAGGAGGAGGAAGAGGAGAGGAGGAGAGCGTGGGGGGAGTGAGGGGAGGAGAGGGAAGAGAGAGGGGTAGGGGGAAGAGGCGAGCGAGAGAGGGAGAGGGGGAGAGAGGAGGGAGACGGGAGTGGAGAGAGAGGGAGAGAGAGGGGAGGGAGGGGGGGAAGGGAGAGAGAGGGAGGAGAGGAGGAGGGATGGGGAGGGAGAGAGGGAGAGGGAGAGAGGAGAGAGGGAGGAGAGGGAGGGGGGAGGGAGGAGGCGGAGGAGAGAGAGGGGAGGAGAGAGGAGAGAGAGGATGAGGGGAGGGGGGAGGGGGGAGAGAGGGGAGGAGAGGAGGAGGAGAGAGAGGGGAGGAAGGAGGGGGGGAGGAGGAGAGGGAGAGAGAGGGGAGGAGAGAGACGAGAGAGGGGAGGGAGGGGGAGGGAGGGGAGGGGGAGAGAGAGGGGGAAGGGAGGAGGAGGGGAGAGAGAGGGGGTGAGTGAGGGGAGAGAGGGCGAGGGAAGATGAGAGGAGGAGAAGAGGGAGGAGAGGGGAGAGAGGAGGGAGGAGGAGGAGGAGGAGAGAAGGGGAGGAGAAGGAGGAGAGAGGAGGAGAAGAGGGGGGAGAGGAGACAGAGGAGGAGAGAGAGGGGAGGTGAGAGAAGAGGAGGGGAGAGAGCCTGACCCTGACACCTGACCCTGATCCTGATCCTGATCCTGAACCTGACCCTGATCCTGATCCTGATCCTGATCACTGAACGTGACCCTGAACCTGATCCTGACCCTGAACCTGACCCTGACCCTGACCCTGAACCTGACCCTGACCCTGACCCTGATCCTGACCCTGACCCTGATCCTGACCATGATCCTGAACCTGACCCTGAACCTGATCCTGACCCTGATCCTGACCCTGATCCTGACCCTGACCCTGACCCTGATCCTGATCCTGACCCTGACCCTGACCCTGATCCTGACCCTGAAACCTGACCCTAAATGAAAGGGTTGTGTCCAGGAGAAATGACTCTTCTTGAGTATGACATCATCACATTCTTGACTCTGAAAAACCACCGAAAGAGAAAGCACACTCTGGACGTTTCTTCTCGGTTCTACTTTCCTTTCAGTCTGGGTGTTCTCCAGGGGTGGGTTTCCAGAGTGTGTTTCCTGTGATGTTTGCTGATGTGACTGTGGTGGTTCTCCAGGAGTTTGGGTTCTCCAGGAGTGTGGGTTCTCCTGTGATAGTTGTTGCTGTGTGACTGTGGTGTTCTCCAGGAGGTGTGGGTTCTCCAGAGTGTTGGTGCTGTGTGACTGTGGTGGTTCCTCCAGGAGGTTGGGTTCTCCAGTTGGGTTCTCCAGGAGGTTCTGGGTATTTGTTGGGTTCTCCAGGCATTGTGGTTCTCCAGGATGTGGTTCTCTAGGAGTGTTGCACTGGGTTCTCCAGGAGGTTGTGGGTTCTCCAGGAGTTGTGTGTGTAGAGTGGTGGTTCTCAGGAGGTTGTGGGTTCTCCAGGAGGTTGTGGGTTCTCTGGAGTGTTGTTCTGTGAACTGTGGTGGTTCTCGTTTTTGGTTCTCAGGGGTTGTGGGTTCTCCAGATGTGGTTCCAGGAGGTTGTGGGTTCTCCTGTGAGTGTTGTTGCTGTGTAACTGTGGTGGTGTTCTCCAGATGTTGTGGTTCTCCAGGAGGTTGTGGGTTCTCCAGGAGGTGTGGTTTTCCGGGTTTGTTGCTGATGCGGACTGTGGTGGTTCTCCAGGAGTGTGTGGGTTCTCCTTCGCTGAAGTGTGTTTGCTGTCGTGGACTCGTGGTTTCCACGGAGGTTGTGGGTTCTCCTGTGAGTTGTGGGTTCTCCAGGAGGTTGTGGGTTCTCCTGTGAGTGTGTGTGCTGTGTCAACTGTGTTGGTTCCGTGAGGTTGCGGTACGTTCTCCAGATATTGTGGGTTCTTCCAGGGGTGGGTTCTCTAGGAGGTTGTGGGTTCTCCAGGAGGTTTTCTACAGTTGTTGGGTTTCCAGTGAGTGTTGTTGCTGCTGTGTGACTGTTAGTTCTCCAGAGGTGTGGTTTCTCCGGAGGTTGTGGTTCTCCAGGAGGTTGTGGGTCCCATGAGTTTGGCTGTGTGGACTGTGGGGTTTCTCCAGGAGTTGTGGGTTCTCCAGGAGGTTGTGGGTTCTCCAGGAGGTTGTGGGTTCTCCAGTGAGTTTGTTGCTGTGTGACTGGTGGTGGTCTCCAGGAGTTGTGGGTTCTCCTGGTGAGTGTTGTTGCTGTGTGACTGTGGTGGTTCTCCAGGAGGTTGTGGGTTCTCCAGGAGGTTGTGGGTCTCCAGGAGGTTGTGGTTCTCCTGTGAGTGTTCGTTGCTGTGTACTGTTGTGTTTCCAGGAGGGTTGGGTTCTCCAGGGAGGTTGTTGGTTTCTCCTGTGAGTGTTGTTGCTGTGTGACTTGTGTGGTTCTCCAGGAGGTTGTGGTCCGACTCCTGCTCTCTCGCTCTCTGAGGGCTCATGGGGTTTTCTTTCTCTCACATCTAAATGCAAATGTGGGCCTTATGTTCCTGCTGACCCATTTCCATGTTCTCGTATTCCCAGACGCACTGAGGCTGTGAAACACATGAGCTCTGAACCAGAAAAACACTCAGATGAACGTCGTCCACCAAGGTCCAAAAGAAGAGAAAGAAAGAGGAAACTGGATGAGAAGAACGAGGAAGGAGAGAAGAGGAGGAGAGGAACGAGGAGGAGAGAATGAGGAGAGGAACGAGGTAGAGGAACGAGGAGAGGAACGAGGAGAGGAACGAGAAGAGAGAGGACGAGGAAGGACGAGGGAGAACGAGGAGAAGGAACGAGAGAGGTCGAGGAGAGTACGAGGAGAGACGAGGAGGACGAGACGAGGGGATGAGAACGAGGAGAGGAGAATGAGGAGAGAGAACGAGGAGAGAACGAGGAGTGAGAACGAGGGGGAGAACGAGGGGAGAACGAGGGGAGAACGAGGCGAAGAACGAGGTGTGAGAACGAGGAGAGAGAATGAGATGAGAACGAGGAGAGACGAGACGAGGGGAGAACGAGGAGGAGAAACAAGGGGAGAAGAGGAGGGAACAGTGAGGCAGAGAACGGAGGAGTGAGAACGACACGAGGGCCGAGAACGAGGAGAGAACGAGAGGGAACGAGGGAAAGAATGAGGAGGGAATGAGGGCGAAACGAGTGGAAGAGAAGAGGAGAACGAGGAGGCGAGAACGGAGGAGAACAAAGGGAGAACCAGGAGGAGAACCAGGAAGAGAACAAGGCGGCTCAGAACGAGGAGGACAGTGAGGAGAACGAGGGGAGAACAGAGGAGAGAACGAAGGAGTGGAACGAGGGTTAGGCCTGAGAACGAGCGAGCACGAGGAGAGAAACGAGGAGCTGAAACAAGGAGCGAGAACACGAGAGCGAGAACAGGAGGAGAACGAGGAGGGAGAACTGAGAGGAGAACGAGGAGGAGACGAGGGGGCACGAGGAGGAGAGAACAGAGGAGGAGAACAAGGAGAAGGAGAGAGAACAGGAGGAGAACAAGGAGAGAACGAGGAGGGGAACGGGAGAGAGAACGGGAGGGGAACGAGGAGGAAACGAGGAAGAAACGAGGGAGGTGAATCAGCGAAGCCGTGATCTTTGAACCATTCGTCTTCCTGCTCAGTGGCTGTTCTCTGACCATCTTACAAACGTGTGTAAACAAAAATACTTGCAAACTCCATGTTTTCAAAAGTCTGATGGGGGCCATGGACGCTGGCTCAGAATGTGTCAGTGAAGCCTCGGAACATGTGAGCGTCCACAGGGGCGCTGTGCTCAGAATGTGTCATTGAAAGCCTCGGACACATGTGAGCGTCACCAGGGGCGCTGTGCTCAGAATGTGTCAGTGAAAGGCACTCGGACACATGTGAGCGTCCACCAGGGGGCGCTGTGCTCAGAATTGTCAGTGAAAGCCTCGGACACATCTGAGCGTCTCCAGGGGGCGCTGTGCTCAGAATGTGTCAGTCACACGCACACACACTTACCACGCACATACACGCGCACACACATACATACACACATGCCACAACACGCGCACACACACACGCGCACACACACATGCACGCACACGTGCACACTCACACACACCACACATTGCACTACACAAACACATACGCACACACACACACACGCACAAACACATACACACACGCACACACACATACATGCACACACACACACACACGCACACACATACATACACACACAAACACACATACACAAACACATACATCCACACACATACACTCACACACATACACAAACACATACACTCACACACATACACAAACACATACATACACACAAACACACACACGCACACACACGTTTGGAACTACAAGGCCAGATGCATGTTGTTGTGGTCGAGACACGTTTGTGTTTATGTTTCCGTGTACTCTGAGATTGTTCTAAAAATGTTCCGGAAAGTTCTAAATTGGACTTTTACATATTTTTCATATTTCAAACTCACTGAAGGATCTTATTTTCTGTTCTTTGACAAACAGAAATTGTCCATGAATCGTTTTTGTCTCATGTTTTAGATCTTAACATAATGTTTGTACTGAAAACCACACGTGTCTTTCTCTCGTCACAGTTTGTGTTAGGGCTACCTCTACTGGCAGCAGAGGGAATTAACACTGTGAAATAAACAAAAGCTAACTTGCCCCGACATGCTAATATTAGCGCACGGTTGTGATGAAGGTGATTTGAGTCTGAGATGGTTTATTCAGGAAACCTCCAGACCTTTGACAAAGTGTTTTTGTGAGGCTCAGAGAAGGAGAAGAGGAGCTCGTAAACAGAGTGAAAGAAAAACACGACTCTACCACTGAGCCACGTCATACAACCGCCCACGAAATCACCCGTGTGTATGTAACTGTGTATTTCTCATGCACAACACTCTGTTCAACCTAGTGACATCATCAGGTGGTGATCAAGAAGAGCTCCTCTGTGTTTTTAAAAGAGGAATTATGTAAAATGGGCTTTAACCATGTTTAGCTTCTTTTTATCTCACTCTTTCTCTCTCTCCTTTTTTTGTGTGTAAAACACAGACTTTGAAGACGTACACCTCCAGTAGGTGGCGGTAAATGCACCTTTTGGCTGCCAACCGCTATTAAAAGTAACACATGTTATACTGGTGTTATACTCATCGAGTTGTGTTTACATTCCATGCTTGTCTGAGCTAATGCTGTATTGTCTGGCAATTGAGGATCCAGTGCTCAGAAAACTCCTGTTTTCACCTACCCCCTTTCCCCGCCCAGTTCTCTCTGTGATTATTTAAACAATGTAACCTCTGGGTCAAACACGGTGAGTCATTTCAGCATCATTTTTCAACAATAAAAACATGTTATGACAAAATGTCACCGTGGGGCTTATCACTATGAAGAGGCGGGGCTTATCACTATGAAGAGGCGGGGCTTATCACTATGAAGAGGCGAGGCTCATCACAATGAAGAGGCGGGGCTTATCACAATGAAGGACCAAAACATGGCGTGCGTCGGTTTTGGTCCTCGGAGGTTTGTATTTTGCCCTGACCTTTGTTTCACCTGCACAGAGCGCCCCCTGTGGGTCACACTCGTCAGTACAGGGCTGAACACACATTTTGTTTGTGAAAATGTGAGTGCGCTCTTTTTGTATTTTCCTTTTGACATCTGCGTTTGAAATGCCCTGGAGAACTCTGCACAAAAACACTCTTTAGAATGATGTAACAGGGCATCAGGGCACACGGAGTGGAACACAGAGTGGAACACAGAGTGGAACACAGAGTGGCACACAGAGTGGCACACAGAGTGGCACAAAGAGTGGAACACAGAGTGGCACACAGAGTGATAGTAGTAGCAGTAGTAATAGTAGCTGTATTGCTAGTATTGCAGTAGTATTAGAATTGCAGTAGTACTAATATTGCAGTAGTACTAGCATTGCAGTAGTATTAGTATTGCAGTTGTATTAGTAGTACTAGTATTGCAGTAGTACTAGCATTGCAGTAGTATTAGCATTGCAGTAGTACTAGTATTGCAGTAGTACTAGCATTGCAGTAGTATTAGCATTGCCATAGTACTAGTATTGCAGTAGTACTAGCATTGCAGTAGTATTAGTATTGCAGTTGTATTAATAGTATTAGTGTTGCAGTAGTATTAGCATTGCAGTCGTATAAGTATTGCAGTAGTACTAGCGTTGCAGTAGTATTAGCATTGCCATAGTACTAGTATTGCAGTAGTATTAGCATTGCAGTAGTATTAGCATTGCAGTAGTACTAGTATTGCAGTAGTACTAGTATTGCAGTAGTATTAGCAATGCAGTAGTATTAGTATTGCAGTACTTGTTACCTCCCAGTCCGGGCCGGAGGCGGTTGTCGTAGCCGTCGAGGAGTCGATCTAAAATCCTGGTGAACAAAGTGATATTCATGTCCGTCATGGCGTTCACCACGAATCTGGAAATAACAGAACGCAAACGTGTCAGATTTACAGTTCACACAAGACATTTGTGATGCCAACATGAAGAAACTGTTATTTAGACCTGGTTTAGACCTGGTTTAGACCTGGTTTAGACCTGGTTTAGACCTGGTTTAGTCCTGGTTTAGACCTGGTTTAGACCTGGTTTAGTCCTGGTTTAGACCTGGTTTAGTCCTAGTTTAGACCTGGTTTCGTCCTGGTTTAGTCCTAGTTTAGACCTGGTTTAGTCCTGGTTTAGTCCTGGTTTAGTCCTGGTTTAGACCTGGTTTAGACCTGGTTTAGACCTGGTTTAGTCCTGGTTTAGACCTGGTTTAGTCCTAGTTTAGACCTGGTTTATACCTGGTTCAGACCTGGTTTAGACCTGGTTTAGTCCTAGTTTAGACCTGGTTTATACCTGGTTCAGACCTGGTTTAGACCTGGTTTAGTCCTAGTTTAGACCTGTATTTAAACCTGGTTTAGACCTGGTTCAGACCTGGTTTAGACGATAAAAATGAGTTGTCTTTGAAATGTAAACAATCTAAACTGGAGCCAATGAGATTGGCCATTGACTCAAACTGGCGGCCATGTTTGGAAACTGGAGTTTGAGGCTAATGTGAGCTATTGTAGGCTAATATTGGCAATTTTGGTTAATAGCTAATGTAGGCTAATGTAGACTAATGTAGTCTAATAGCGGCAAATGGCGGCTAATGTAGGCTAATGTAGGCTAATGTCAGGTAATGGCGTCTAATGTCGACTAATGTCCAATAACGTTGGCTAATGGTGGTGAATGTTAGCTAATCGCGGCTAATGTCTGGTAATGTATGCTAATATTATCTAATGTCAACTAATGTCAGCTAATGGCGGCTAATGCAGGTTTATATCTGGTCATGTCGCCTAATTTTGGCTAATGTCAGCTAATGGGGGCAAATGTAGGCTAATGGGAGCTAATTTAGGCTAGCGTGGGCAAGAGTAGACTAATATAATCTAGTGTTAGCTAATGTGGGCTAAAGTAGGCTAATATAATCTAGTGTTAGCTAATGTGGGCTAAAGTAGGCTAATATAATCTAGTGTTAGCTAATGTGGGCTAAAGTAGGCTAAAATAATCTAGTGTTAGCTAATGTGGGCTAAAGTAGGCTAATATAATCTAACGTCAGCTAACTAAACAAATGTAAACATCAAACAATAGTGTGAAACATATTTAATAACTGATTAGTTTCCGATTTAACCTGTAACAACTGTTCAAACTGTCTGTCACCAGTTCCTTGAACGCACCATAACTGTGTACACTGGTTGCTATAGTAATTTAGGACAAACCTAACTTTTCAATTAAATTCACAGTTCGAATGTTTTTTTTTAATCACTTTTGTTTCTTTCTAGAATAAACTCTGTGAAATATGAAACTTTTAATCCGAGCGCTGAAGCCGCAGAAGAAATGTTCAAAAGAAGAAGGTAAAATGACACTGAATCACCTCTGACCCTCTCCTCTGACCTCTGACCCTCTCTGACCCTCTCCTCTGACCTCTGACCCTCTCTTCTGACCTCTGACCCTCTCCTCTGACCTCTGACCCTCTCTTCCTGACCTCTGACCTCTCCTCTAACCTCTGGACCTTCTCTCTTCTGACCTCGTACCTCTCCTCTGAACCTCTGAACCTCTGACTCTCTCGACTCCTTCTCTATCTGACCTCTGACCTCTCTCCTCTAACCTCTGACTCTCTCCTCTGACCTGCTCCTCTGACCCTCTCTCTGACCTCTGACCTCTCCTCTGACCCTGACCCTCTCTCTGACCACCCCTCTTCTTGCCTCTGACCCTCTCCTCTTGACCTCTGACCCTCTCTCTCTGACCTCTGACCCTCTCCTCTAACCTCTGACTCTCTCTCTGACCCACTCCTCTGACCTCTGACCCTCTCCTCTGACCTCTGACCCTCTGACCTCTGACCCTCTCTTCTGACCTCTGACCCTCTCTCTAACCTCTGACTCTCTCCTCTGACTCTGACCCTCTCCTCTGACCTCTGACCTCTCTTCGACTCTGATTTTCTCCTCTGACCTCTGACCTCTCTTCTGACCTCTGACCCTCTCCTCTAACCTCAGATCTCTCCTCTGACCTCCTGACCCACTCCTCTTGACCTCTGACCCTCTCCTCTGACTCTCTCCTCTGACCTCTGACTTCTGTTATGTGTGTGATGTTCTGGATCACCTTTGGGTCCACAGATGAGAGAGTGTGAAGCAGAAGAGAGAACACACACACACTGAGCTCCCCACATGTTGCACACTGAGGAGAAGAGACTTAAAACCAGGTCTGAACCAGTCCGAACCAGGTCCGAACAGTCTGAACCAGGTCTTGACCAGTCTGAGCCAGGTCTGAACCAGGTCTGAACCGTCTGAGCCAGGTCTGAACCAGGTCTGAACAGGTCCGACCAGGTCCGACAGGTCTGAGCCAGTCTGAACCAGGTCCGAACCAGGTCGAACCAGGTCCGAACCAGGTCCGAACCAGTCGAGCCAGTCTGAACAGTCTGAACCAGGTCTGAGCAGTCTGAGCCAGTCTGAACCAGTCTGACCAGGTCTGAACCAGGTCCGAACCAGGTCCGAACACAGGTCTTGAACCAGGATCCGAGCCAGGTCTGAGAGCCAGGTCTCTGAGCAGCCAGTCTGACCAGGTCTGAGCAGGTCTGAAGCCAGGTCTGAACCAGGTCTGAGCCAGGTCTGAGCAAGGTCTGACCGGTCTGACCAGGTCTGAACAGGTCTGAACAGGTGACAGGTCGACCAGTCTGAGCCAGCTGAGCCAGGTCTGAACAGGTCTGAGCCAGGGTCTGACCGGTCTGAGCCAGCGCATCCGAACCAGGTCCGAACCAGGTCGAACCAGGTCTACATCCGAGCAGGTCTGAACCAGGTCTGAGCCAGGTCTGACTGCAGGTCGACAGTCGCAGGCGAACCAGGTCCGAACCAGGTTCGAGCCAGGTTCTGACCAGGTCCGAACCAGGTCTGATGAACCAGCGTCTGAAACCAGGTCGAGCCAGGTCGCGAGCCAGGTCTGAGCCAGGTCTGAAGCCAGAGTCTGAACCAGGTCTGAACCAGTCGAACCAAGGTCAGAACCCCAGATCTGAACCAGGTCTGAACCAGGCCTGAACCTGAACCAGGATAAACTGAACCAGCTCTGAACCAGGTCTGAACCAGGTCTGAACCAGGACTGAACAGGTCTGAACCAGGTCTTGAACCAAAGGTTCTGAACCAGGACTAAAACCAGGTCTAAACCGGTCCAGAAACCAGGACTAACAAGGTCTGAACCAGGACTAAACTGAACCAGGACTAAACCTTGAACCAGGTCTGAACCAGGTCTGAGCCAGGTCTGAACCAGGTCTGAACAGGTACCGACCAGGTCCGAACCAGGTCCCGAACCAGGTCCGAGCCAGGTCTGAGCCGAGTCCGAACCAGGTCTGAACCAGTCTAACCGAGTCTGAGCCAGCGGTCCGACCAGTGTCTGAGCCAGGTTGAGCCAGGTCTGAACCAGGTCTGAACCAGGTCGAACAGGGTCAGAACCAGATCTGAACCAGTCTGAACCGACCGCCTCAACCAGAACGCAGACTTAAACCTGAACCAGCTCTTGAACCAGGTCTGAACCAGGTCTTGAACCATGACTGAACCAGGTCTGAACCAGGTCTGAACCAGGTTGAACCAGGACTAACCAGGTCTAAACCAGGTCAGAACCAGGACTAACCAGGTCTGAACCAGGACTTAAACCTGAACCAGACTAAACCTGAACCAGCTCTGAACCAGGTCGAACCAGGTCATGAACGGATGAACCAGGTCTAACCAGCGTCCGAGCCAGGTCTGAACAGGTCTGAGCCAGGTCTGAACCAGGTCTGACCAGGTCGAACCAGGCCTGAACCAGGATTAAACCAGTCTAAACCAGCGTTCAGAACCAGGACAAAAACCAGGTTCTGAACGGACTAAACCTGAACCAGGACTAAACCTGAACCAGCTCTGACCAGGTCTGAAACCAGGTCTGAACCAGGACTGAACCAGGTCTGAACAGGTCTGAACCAGGTCTGAACCAGGGACTAAACCAGCGAACCGAGATAAAACAGGTCTAAACCAGGCTAAACCAGGTCTAAACCAGGGATTAACCAGGTCTGACCAGGTCTAAACAGTCTGAAACAAGGTCTGAACCAGATCTGACCAGGTCTGATCCAGTCTGAACCAGGTCTAAACAAGCGTCTGAACCAGGTCTAAACCAGGTCTGAAGCAAGTCTGAACCAGAGCTGAAAACCAGGTCTTGATTCCAAAGTCTTAAAACCAGGACCTAAAACAAGGTCTGAACCAGGTCTTGACCAGGTCTGAGCCAGGTCTGAACCAGGTCTGAACCAGGACTAAACCAGGTCTAAACCAGGTCTAAACCAGGTCTAAACCAGGTTTGAACCAGAACTAAACCAGGTTTGAACAAGGTCTGAACCAGATCTGAACCAGGTCTGGACCAGGACTAAACCAGGTCTTAGTCCTAGTCCTGGTTTAGTCCTAGTTTAGACCTGGTTTAGACCTGGTTTAGACCTGGTTTAGACCTGGTTTAGACCCAGGTTTGATGTGGGGAGAGTGACCATATCCATATATTCTGTTGCAAACATCAGGCCCTGGTCCTGATGTTTGTGTGAACGTCATGTTTGTAAAAGAATTGAAGATGAAATTATTATGTATTATGTATTATGTATTATGTATTATTTATTATTTATTATTTATTATTTATTATTTATTATTTATTATTTATTATTTATTATTTATTATTAAAAAGACCCAAAACAACAGCTCAAACACGGCGCGGTTGATCGGTTCTGAACGCAATAAACGGGATTCAGAACGGCCACTTTGGTCGCGGCCGCGGCAAGAGTGAGATTTCCACACACAATTCAGTCCTAATGAAACGTGACGCAAACACGGGGTCTGGTTTTCACGACAAACGGGGGATTCCGCGCAGGGAACGGTTGAAAACCGCGAGGAGCTGATTAGTATTCCGTGACACGTCTACGCCTCCACCGCGGAAAAAATGTGCTCCCAAAATACAGAGGCCATTTTCAAGACGCGCGCAGCATTTGACGTTTTCCCCCAAAATCCACACGCAAACGCGACCGGAACGGGCTCAACACGACGCGTGGACACTCCAACGGGAAGCGCGCGGAGCTGCCCGTGGTTCGGGAGGTGAAGACGCGCATCTGTGTGTTCCTGCCGTCCGTGGGTGAATGATGCTGACGGGTGGACGCACTCACCTCGCGCGCGCAGAGACGCCGCTACCTTCCTGGAGACGCGTCAAAGTTGGCGGCGATTCGCGGCGCTCCTCGGTCCGATTCCGCTCGCGGTCAGTGCACAGGCGTCAGCGGTAAGAAGCGGCAAGCAAAGCGAAGCAAAGATCATAGTCCCGTGGATCCACGCCGCGTGCCAAAACGCGCGTAACACAATCCGGTCACAGTCTCCATCGCGGCGCCGGAGCAGACACGCGCAGAAACGGAGCGGTTTGAAGCCGAAACGACAAAAGAAATGAATGAAAATAAAAACAGAGCGAGAAGGTTGTTTTTTTCACACGGCGTCGCGCATCGTCTCGAGCTGCCGCCGCGTCCGCGCGCTCGATGCGATTCGTGATAAAGACGCGCAGAAGGAGCGCGTCTCCAAAGTACAAAGAGAGCGCGGCGGAGCTGGGTCCTAAAGGCAGCGGCTTCTGGGGGG
>BJKM01001070.1:0-107706 GCA_015082035.1 Chaenogobius annularis | reverse complement strand
TCTCTCCTCACAGGTTTCTGCCACCTCCTCCTCTCTCCTCCTCTCATTCTTCTCTCTCCTCACAGGTTTCTTGCACTGCTCCTCTCTCCTCTCATCTTCTCTCTCCTCACAGGTTTCTGCCACCTGCTCCTCCTCCTCTCATTCTTCCTCTCTCTCACAGGTTTCTCACCTGCTCTCCCTCCTCCTCTCTTCTCTCTCCTCACAGGTTTCTGCCACCTGCTCCTCCCTCCTCTCATTCTTCCTCTCTCCTCACAGGTTCTGCCACCTGCTCCTCCTCTCTCCTCCTCTGCCATTTCTCTCTCCTCACAGGTTCTGCCACCTGCTCCTCCCTCCTCTCATTCTTCCTCTCTCCTCACAGGTTTCTGCCACCTGCTCCTCCCTCCTCTCTCCTCTTCATTCTTCCTCTCTCCTCACAGGTTTCTGCACCTGCTCCTCTCCTCTCTCATTCTTCCTCTCTCCTCACAGGTTTCTGCCACCTGCTCCTCCCTCCTCTCATTCTTTCCTCTTCCTCACAGGTTTCTGCCACCTGCTCCTCCCTCCTCTCATTCTTCCTCTCTCCTCACAGGTTTCTGCCACCTGCTCCGCTCCTCCTTCTCTCATTCTTCCTCTCTCCTCACAGGTTTTCTGCCACCTGCTCCTCCTCCTCCTCTCATTCTTCCTCTCTCCTCACAGGTTTCTGCCACCTGCTCCTCCTCCTCTCTTCTTCCTCTCTCTCCTCACAGGTTTCTGCCACCTGCTCCTCCCTCCTCTCATTCTTCCTCTCTCCTCACAGGTTTCTGCACCTGCTCCTCCCTCCTCTCTCATTCTTCCTCTCTCCTCAAGGTTTCTGCCACCTGCTCCTCCCTCCTCTCATTCTTCTCTCTCCTCACAGGTTTCTGCCACCTGCTCCTCCTCCTCTCTAATTCTTCCTCTCTCCTCACAGGTTTCTGCCACCTGCTCCTCCTCTCTCTCATTTCTTCCTCTCTCCTCACAGGTTTCTGCCACCTGCTCCTCCCTCCTCTCATTCTTCCTCTCTCCTCACAGGTTTCTGCCACCTGCTCCTCCTCTCCTCTCTCATTCTTCCTCTCTCCTCACAGGTTTCTGCCACCTGTCTCCCTCTCCTCTCTCTCTCATTCTTCCTCTCTCCTCACAGGTTTCTGCCACCTGCTCCTCCCTCCTCTCATTCTTCCTCTCTCCTCACAGGTTTCTGCCACCTGCTCCTCCTCCTCTCTCATTCTTCCTCTCTCCTCACAGGTTTCTGCCACCTGCTCCTCTCTCCTTCTCTCATTCTTCCTCTCTCCTCACAGTTTCTGCCACCTGCTCCTCTCCTCCTCTCATTCTCTTCCTCTCTCCTCACAGGTTTCTGCACCTGCTCCTCTCCTCTCTTCATTCTTCCTCTCTCCTCACAGGTTCTGCCACCTGCTCCTCCCTCCCTCTCATTCTTCCTCTCTCCTCACAGGTTTCTGCCACCTGCTCCTCTCCTCCTCTCTCATTCTTCCTCTCTCCTCTCTCCTCACAGGTTTCTGCCACCTGCTCCTCTCCTCCTCTCTCATTCTTCCTCTCTCCTCACAGGTTTCTGCCACCTGCTCTCTCTCCTCCAGTTCTCTCATTCTCTCCTCTCTCCTCACAGGTTTCTGCCACCTGCTCCTCACCTCCTCTCTCATTCTTCCTCTCTCCTCACAGGTTTCTGCCACCTGCTCCTCCCTCCTCTCATTCTTCCTCTCTCCTCACAGGTTTCTGCCACCTGCTCCTCCTCCTTCTCATTCTTCCTCTCTCTCACAGGTTTCTGCCACCTGCTCCTCCCTCCTTCTCATTCTTCTCTCTCCTCACAGGTTTCTGCCACCTGCTCTCCTCCTCTTCATTCTTCCTCTCTCCTCACAGGTTTCTGCCACCTGCTCCTCTCTCCTCTCTCTCATTCTTCCTCTCTCCTCACAGGTTTCTGCCACCTGCTCCTCCTCCTCTCATTCTTCTTCCTCTCTCCTCACAGGTTTCTGCCACCTGCTCCTCCTCTCCTCCTCTCATTCTTCCTCTCTCCTCACAGGTTTCTGCCACCTGCTCCTCCTCCTCTCATTCTTCCTCTCTCCTCACAGGTTTCTGCCACCTGCTCTCCCTCCTCTCTCATTCTTCCTCTCTCCTCACAGGTTTCTGCCACCTGCTCCTCCCTCTCCTCTCATTCTTCCTCTCTCCTCACAGGTTTCTGCCACCTGCTCCTCCCTCCTCTCATTCTTCCTCTCTCCTCACAGGTTTCTGCCACCTGCTCCTCCTCTCCTCTCTCAACAGTTTCTGCCATTCTTCCTCTCTCCTCACAGGTTTCTGCCACCTGCTCCTCCCTCCTCTCTCATTCTTCCTCTCTCCTCACAGGTTTCTGCCACCTGCTCCTCCCTCCTCTCATTCTTCCTCTCTCCTCACAGGTTTCTGCCACCTGCTCCTCTCTCCTCTCATTCTTCCTCTCTCCTCACAGGTTTCTGCCACCTGCTCCTCCCTCCTCTCTCATTCTTCCTCTCTCCTCACAGGTTTCTGCCACCTGCTCCTCTCCTCCTCTCATTCTTCCTCTCTCCTCACAGGTTTCTGCCACCTGCTCCTCCCTCCTCTCTCATTCTTCCTCTCTCCTCACAGGTTTCTGCCACCTGCTCCCTCTCCTCCTCTCATTCTTTTCTCTCTCCTCACAGGTTTCTCCACCTGGCTCTCCCTCCCTCTCATTCTTCCTCTCCCTCACAGTTTCTGCCACCTGCTCCTCCTCCTCTCTCTCATTCTTCCTCTCTCCTCACAGGTTTCTGCCACCTGCTCCTCCCTCCTCTCTCATTTCTTCCTCTCTCCTCACAGGTTTCTGCCACCTGTCCTCTCTCCTCTCTCTCCTCTCTCTCTCCTCTCATTCTTCCTCTCTCCTCACAGGTTTCTGCCACCTGCTCCTCCCTCCGTCTCAGTTTCCCGCGCGGCTTCTCCTTCGACACTGATGAGGAGAACTTCCCCACGCAGAGGCTGTGCTTCCTGGGCCTGATCTCCATGATGATCGACCCCCCGCGCGCCGCCGTTCCAGACGCCGTGGGCAAATGTCGCTCCGCGGGCATCAAGGTAATGATCACACACCTGACATGTTCACGCGTTCTCCCCTCGCTCCTTTTCAGTACCTCCTCCTCTTCACAGTGTCAAACGGAAAGTTCACAATGCGGCTGTTTAACGTAACGAGCCACAGCCACAGCCACAGAGGAGACGAGAAGGAGGGAGAGGAGGTGGAGAGGAGAGGAGAGGAGGAGAGGAGGAGAGGTGGAGAGGGAGAGGAGGAGAAGAGGAGAGGAGAGAGGAGGAGAGGAGGAGAGGAGGTGAGGAGGAGAGGAGAGGAGGAGAGGAGGAGAGGAGAAGGAGGAGGAGAGGAGGAGAGGAGGAGAGGAGGTGAGGAGGAGAGAGGAGAGAGGAGGAGAGGAGGAGAGGAGAGAGAGGAGGAGAAGAGGAGGAGAGAGGAGGAGAGAGAGGAGAGAGGAGAGAGGAGAGAGGAGGGAGGAGAAGAGAGAGGGAGGAGAGGAGGAGAGGAGGAGAGAGGAGAGAGGAGGAGAGAGGAGGAGAGGAGAGGAGAGGAGGAGAGGAGGGAGAGAGGAGAGGAGGGAGGAGAGGAGAGAGAGGAGGAGAGAGGAGAGAGAGGAGAGAGGAGGAGAGGAGGGAGGAGGGAGGGAGAGAGGAGAGGAGAGAGGAGGAGAGGAGGAGAGGGAGGAGAAGAGGAGAGGAGGAGAGGAGGGAGAGGAGGGAGGGAGGAGGAGAGAGGGAGGAGAGGAGGACAGGGAGAAGAGGAGAGGAGAGAGGAGGAGAGAGGAGGAGGGAGGGAAGAGAGGGAGGGAGAGAGGAGAGGGAGGAGGGAGAGGAGGGAGGAGAGGGAGAGAAGAGGGAGGGAGGAAGAGGAGAGGGGAGAAGAAGGAGGGAGGAAGAGGGAGAAGAAGAGGAGAGGAGGAGAAGAGGAGAGGAAGGAGAGGAGAGGGAGGAGAAGAGGAGAGGAGGGAAGAGGAGAAGAGGAGAGGAGGAGAGGGAGAGAAGGAGGAGAGAGGAGAGGAGAGGAGAGGGAGGAGAAGAGGAGAGAGGAGAGAGAGGAGAAGAGAGGAGGAGAGGAGAGAGAGGGAGAGGAGGAGAAGAGGAGAAGAGGAGAGGGAGGAGATGAGGAGAGGGAGGAGAGGAGGAGAGGGAGGAGAAGAGGAGAGGAGGAGAAGAGGAGAGGGAGGAGAGGGAGGAGAAGAGGAGAGGGAGGAGAAGAGGAGAGGGGGAGAAGAAGAGAGGAGGAGGGAGAAGAAGAGGAGAGGAGGAGAAGAGGAGAGGAAGGAGAGGAGGAGAGAAGGAGAGGAGAGGAGGAGAAGAGGAGAGGAGGAGAGGAGGAGAGGGAGAAGAGGAGAGAGAGAGGGAGAGAGAGAGAGAGAAGGGAGAAGAGGAGAGGGAGGAGAGGAGGAGAGAGGAGAAGAGGAGAAGAGGAGAGGGAGGAAGAGGAGGAGAGGGAGGAGAGGAGGAGAAGAGAGAGGGAGGGAGAGGAGGGAAGAGGAGAAGAGGAGAGGAGGGAGGGGAGAGGAGGTGAGGAGAGAGGAGAGGGAGAGGAGGAGAGGAGGAGAGGGGAGAGAGGAGGGAGAGAGGAGGAGAGGGAGGAGAGGAGGAGAGGAGGAGGGAGAGGGAGGAGAGGAGGAGGAGGAGAAGAGGAGAGAGGGAGGAGAGGAGGACAGGAGGAGGGAGGAGAGAGGAGAGAGAGAGAGGGAGAGAAGAGGAGAAGAGGAGAGGGAGGAGAGGGAGGAGAGGAGGAGAGAGGAGAGGAGAGGAGAGAGAGAGAGGAGAGAGAGGAGAGGGGGAGAAGAAGAGAGGAGGAGAGGAGAGAAGAGAGGAGAGGAGGAGAGGAGAGGAGAGAGGAGGAGAGAGAGGAGAGAGAGAAGAGGAGAAGAGGAGAAGAGGAGAGAGAGAGAGGAGGAGGAGGGAGGAGAGAGAGAGGAGAGGGAGGAGAGGGAGAGGAGAGAGAGGAGAGGAGAGGAGAAGAGGAGAAGAGGAGAGAGGAGAGAGGGAAGAGGAGAGAGGAGGAGAGGAGGAGGAGGAGAGGAGAAGAGGAGAGGGAGGAGAGAGGAGAGGAGAGAGGAGAGGAGAGAGAGAGGAGAGAGAGGAAGAGGAGAGGAGGAGAGGAGAGGAGAGGAGGAGAGGGAGGGAGAAGAGGAGAGGGAGGAGAAGAGGAGAGGGGGAGAAGAAGAGAGGGAGGAGGGGAGAAGAAGAGGAGAGGAGGAGAAGAGGAAGAGGAGGAGAGGAGGAGAGGAAGGAGAGGAGGAGGAGGAGAAGGAGGAGAGGAGGAGAGGAGGAGAAGAGGAGAAGAGGAGAGGGAGGAGAGGAGGAGAGGAGGAGAAGAGGAGAAGAGGAGAGGGAGGAGAGGAGGAGAGGGAGGAGAAGAGGAGAAGAGGAGAGGGAGGAGAGGAGGAGAGGTCTGAACCAGGTCTGAAGCAGTGAACAAGAAACATTGTAATACTTATTATATGTTCTAAGCCGTGCCGTGGGCCTGGGCCTGGACCTGGGCCGTGGGCCGTGGTTCTGGGCCTGGGCCGTGGGCCGTGGGCCCTGGGCCTGGGCCGTGGGCCCTGGGCCTGGGCCGTGGGCCTGGGCCGTGGGCCTGGGCCGTGGGCCTGGGCCGTGGGCCTTGTCATTGAGCCCAAACTTGTTTCCTCTTTGAGCCAAAAAGAACATCCACTTGCCAAACCTAATTATCCGTCGTATTTGAAACTCTCTTCTTATTTATTATCATATTATGTATTTTCATGGAAATGGACTGGTTTGGTCCTACATCGGGTCTAGGTTTGAGACGGTCCAGTCTGCATCGGGTCTACGTTTGAGAGAGATCGGGTCTGAGACGGTTCTGCATCGGGTCTACGTTTTGAGACGGTCCAGTTCTGCATCGGGTCTACGTTGAGACGGTCCAGTTCTGCATCGGGTCTACGTTTGAGACGGTCCAGTTCTGCATCGGGTCTACGTTTGAGACGGTCCAGTTCTGCATCGGGTCTACGTTTGAGACGGTCCAGTTCTGCATCGGGTCTACGTTTGAGACGGTCCAGTTCTGCATCGGGTCTAGGTTTGAGACGGTCCAGTTCTACATCGGGTCTACGTCTGAGACGGTCCAGTTCTGCATCGGGTCTACGTCTGAGACGGTCCAGTTCTGCATCGGGTCTACGTTTGAGACGGTCCAGTTCTGCATCGGGTCTAGGTTTGAGACGGTCCAGTTCTACATCGGGTCTACGTCTGAGACGGTCCAGTTCTGCATCGGGTCTACGTCTGAGACGGTCCAGTTCTGCATCGGGTCTACGTTTGAGACGGTCCAGTTCTACCTCGGGTCTAGGTTTGAGACGGTCCAGGTCTTCTCACGTTCTCTGGTGGCGATCGGCACCTTCAGTCGCAGCAGGCTCCCGCCACAATCGCGCTCGCACAGACGGAACGCCGTCTCGCTCAAGGACACGGCAGAAAGCGTGCCAATGTGTGAGTCGGCTCTGCACTGCGCTAACCCCCCGGCCAGCCACAGACCCCGCCGGCGGCACAGCGGCACTCTCGCCTCACAGCAACAAGGGCCTGCTGTTTCTCCAAAGTATATTTCCTCATCGAAGTCATGTTGATTCTACCTAAAATCCTTTTAAACGTCATCAGAATGTTTCAAATTCTGGATTGGACGCGACTGGAGGTGAAGCCAACACATTTTCACAAATTTACCCACTTCAGATCTCAGGAATTTAGATATTTTTTGTAACATAAATGAGCAATAATTGAATACACGTCGATAAAATGAAATAAAAACAACATTTCTGACAGAATTTGTCCAGTGAAACCTAAAAATCAAGATGTTGACTCAAGCTTTTGGCTCTGAACATGTTCTTAGAGCTACTTCTGCCCCCTCGTGTCCCCGCGGCGACAAATAAAGTGATTTGATTGATTGAGACAAAACCAAAAAGGTAAAAAGCGTTCTTTACCCGGCTCGATCCCTCACGCCGAGCTCGTCATGTGCTAAAACAACCGCAGTTTTTCCATGGAAACCGCATAATGTTCCAACTCACTTTGGAACGTAGAACGCATTTTGCCCACCAACTTGTAAAGGGTCCGTCTCGAGCCCACTTTCGGCGGCGTCGGTGACATTTTGATAGATTGTGGCCCGAGAACGTGTTATTTTGAATGTCAATATTCTCCCGCGACTGTTTTAAAGTCGGCGGCGCGTGTCAAGATGATAAGTTGTTTTGTATTTTTCCATATTTAGGCGTAAGCAGCCGGCATTTAGCGCCAAGACTCGAGCCCCTTCTGTCTGAAGAGAGGCGGAAAAGGGCATAAATATGTAAAAATGCCGTTGGTATTCAGAGGTTTCTCGCTGAAGGTCAAGCGCGCCGCATGGAGATCAGAAAAGACTGTAATTCTGCGGCGCTGCGGTAACGAGAGTCTGAACCGGGAAGCCTTGGAGGTCCGACACGAACACAGGACGGGCTAAACGCACTTCAGAATCAGAACCGTCGTGAGTAAGGAGGTCAAGATGATCGGAGAGGACCGGAAACAGAACAATCGGGACCATTTTACAAGCAAATTTTCAGTTTTTTTGTTCAATATATCGACCAGAAATTGACATAAATGTTACAACCTTTTTTTCATTTTTTTTTCACATTTATTTATTTTATTATTATTATTTTTTTTAAATTATTATTATTTTGTATTTATTTAATAACACATAATAAATAAAGACGAGAGCAGAGGCAGATTAAAAACAACAGACGTCAAACAAATAATTTTCCAAATGAAATCGTGGCTTAGAAAACCCTAAAAAAAAGAGTCCCATTTCGTCCAAAGTCTGTCAAATTTATCCATTTTCAAGTTAAGTCCGAATGAAATGTTTTCCATTTTTTTTCCATTTTCCATTATAATGTTAGTCAGGGTAATCTATTATCAGGATTATTCAGGTCACAATACAATCATAAAAGAACCCAAAAAAATAATAATCAGGACCATTTTAGAAGCAAATTTAAGCATTTTTTGTTCAATATATTGGCCAAAAATAGACATGAATGTAAAGAACTTGTTTTTATCTGGCCGGTTTTTGTCACTTTTTTAAAAATCTTTTTTTTATTTAAGAACAGATAAAAACGAACAGAGTGACAGAGAAACACGACCAGAGAGAGCGAAGACACAAATGAAAAAACAACAGACGTCCCACACATAATTGGAAAAAAATAAGATAAAATCATGGCCTAGAAAACAAAAACAAAAAAACCTCCCGTTTTGTCCAAAGTCCGTCAAATTGATCCAGTTTCAGGTTCAGGTCCGAATGTAGTTTTCCTCCATTACAACACTTGATTTTGTGTCATCCATTTTTTAAATTTTTTTGTCACATTTTTTTAACTTTTATTTCGTCTTTCAGAGTTCGATTTTGAAAAAAGTCGCTCGCAAACGTGAGGAAGAGTCACATGTCCGACCACGACGGAAAATGACAGATTTCAGACGCCGTTTGGTCGCAGTCTCAGTAAGAATCTCGACTCTTAAAATCACTCGTCGTAGTTCGATCATGAGAGACCTTTTGATGATAAAAAAAAACCACTGAAAAGAAAGTGGAAGAAGCCGGCGTCCGATAACCTTTTGCCCATGAATAATCCATGTTATGTTCAGGGGGCGCAATATATGTATAAAACCCACCACAAACTGTAGCAAAGCGTGCGGTGAGACACGTGGGACGGACTTAATGAGCACTTCGCGGTATTGAGCGAGAAAAAAGGAAGTGGGAGATCATAAATATTACAAACGTGTGAAAGAAGGCGCGGATAAATATCATAATTTAACTCGTCTATCTGCTCATTTCCATCGCGGGAATGCTTCTTTTGGATTATTTTTGGAGAACAGAAACGCAGCTCTTTCCGTCTGCAATATACTGCAACGCCACGTGAAACACTTCAGAATACAGTTCTCTGACAGTCACTAATAACTAAAAGTATTCGTCCCATCGCGGTTTATAGATGACAAACGAATATTAGGCCATCGAACTGTCTGTTTTCGCCCGCCCCGGCGCGCAGAGAGGGGCCGCATGGCCGCAGCTCACAACATTCTACGGCCCAAAAAGCCAGGAGGAATATACTTTGGTCAGGTTTTGTCTGAAATAGCAGGACGAGCCCGGCGAAGAACCAAAGTCGCCACATTCCGTCTCACGAATGACCCTCGGCGTGATGTAGGGGAAGTGTCTGGGGAGATCGGAGGCAGCACCTTTCCCCCCCCCACAGCAGTTGAACTCACCGTTGCTTGTGCTCCTTCTTTCTTTTACAAGCCGTGCCAAATAATGAACGCCATGAAAGTGCTGCTTGTGTCTGCGCTGGTGGAAAGGAGGCGTGGCCAGCCCTTTGGCAAAACGCGCCGACGTTCTCAGTCTTTATTCAGCGTCGGCACAAAAGGTTGGGAACCACACGCTGGGAAACAAAGCGGCCCAAAATGAAAATCCTCAACGGCGAGGAAACGACACTAGGCTGGTGCTTAAGGTGTTGAGACCCTCACGCTAGGGGTCAACACGGGTTTGAGTTGCTCTGGACGGGTCAGAGGGACGAACAGGAAACAGTGAGGAAAGAGAAAATTAGAGGTGTGGAGACCCATCGAAACTGTGTCGAATGCAACGATTCGAACGATTCTCTCGTCTGCGGCCCCCCGGCTCCGTATGAGTTTCAAAATGCGGCCCTCGGTGGAGAGAAGTTTGGACACCCCTGGTCTGAATGGACACACAACATCTCCTAGTATCGAGCATGTGTGCGGAAAACAAGGAGATGTTTAAAGTAGTGTGACTTACTGTAAACAAGTCGCCTCTCCACAGATCTACAGCCTTCCATGGAGACGAGCAGGCGCCAACCCTCCTCTGAAGTTTCATCTTTAGTGGTATTCAGCGTGCTGCTACTCAGAGGGGTCCATCTGTGTGGTGGGTTTCAGATTGTATCTTTTCAGAGCTCCAAAGTCCTCAAAATTGCGCCTAAAATGGAAGTGACCCCTCATAGTTACAGCCCAGCGCACAGGTCGTTGTGCGAAGGCAACATGCAAACCGAACAACAGGAAATCCTCTTTGGCGGTTGTAAATGTAGGATTGTGCGGCGGCTCCAGAGTGCAGCGTGGTTCTGCCTGAGTCCGGCTCTGTCTCTGAGGTGTTTTGTGGAGCTGAACTTCTGACCTGTAATGGGCTGTTTGTTTTTCCACTGCAAAATGGTCCAGGGCTTAAAGAAACATTCAGGGAGGTCTCAGAACATCGAGCGAAAGCATCTCAAAGTGACATTACACAACAGAGACGATCAATTATTAAACTGAAGATTTAGACACTAAAGTACAACGTGTTCTACTTCATGAAGTATTCCAACATTACTCTACATTATTCTACTACTATGGTATGAAATGCAGTATATTTTTGTGCTGACTATGGCACAGTGGGTTAAGCGTTTGCCCTCCAACCTGAAAGCCAGTGGTTCTATTCTCACTCTTCATATAAAGTGTCTTCGACGGCCAAAATGCACTATATAAATTATTATTATTATTATTATGATGATGAAGACTGTGATGGAAGAGGAGATAAGTATTGCACCGAGTTGAAAAGCAACGCAGCTGTTTAGAAAAACCCTGTCAGAAGTAAATGAACTGCTCATTCCCTGATGAAGGACTTTTAACATTGTTTTCAGGTGATCATGGTGACTGGGGACCACCCGATCACGGCCAAAGCCATTGCTAAAGGAGTGGGCATCATCTCCGAGGGCAACGAGACGGTGGAGGACATCGCGGAGAGACTCAACATCTCCCTGAGCGAAGTCAACCCCAGGTCTGTGCTAGCGCTAACTGTACAAATACAGACACGTCCAGGTCTGTGCTAGCGCTAACTTTACAAATACAGACACGGTCCAGGTCTGTGCTAGCGCTAACTTTACAAATACAGACACGGTCCAGGTCTGTGATAGCGCTAACTGTACAAATACAGACACGGTCCAGGTCTGTGCTAGCGCTGACTGTACAAATACAGACACGGTCCAGGTCCGTGCTAGCGCTAACTTTACAAATACAGACACGGTCCAGGTCTGTGCTAGCGCTAACTTTACAAATACAGACACGGTCCAGGTCTGTGCTAGCGCTGACTGTACAAATACAGACACGGTCCAGGTCTGTGCTAGCGCTAACTTTACAAATACAGACACGGTCCAGGTCTGTGCTAGCGCTAACTTTACAAATACAGACACGGTCCAGGTCTGTGCTATGCGATAAACTTTCAAATACAGACACGGTCCAGCTCTGTGCTAGCGCTAACTTTACAAATAAAGACCTACAAATATCAGACACGGTCCAGGTCTGTGCTAGGCTAACTTTACAAATACAGACTACGGTCCAGGTCTGTGCTACAGCTAACATTTACAAATACAGACACGTCCAGGTCTGTGCTAACGCATAACTTTAACAAATACAGACACGGTCCAGGTCTGTGCAGCGCTAACTTACTCTGTGCTAACTTTACAAATACGGTCCAGCGCTAACTTACAAATACAGACACGTCCAGTCTGTGCTAGGCTAACTTTACAAATACTAGCGCTAACTTTTACAAATACAGACACGTCCAGTCTGTGCTAGCCGCTAACTTTACAAATACAGACACGGCTAGGTCTGTGCTAGCGCTAACTTACAAATACAGACACGGTCCAGGTCTGTGCTAGCGCTAACTTTGCAAATACAGACACGGTCCAGGTCTGTGCTAGCGCTAACTTTACAAATACAGACACGTCCAGATTGTGCTAGCGCTAACTTTACAAATACAGACACGTCCAGGTCTGTGCTAGGCTAACTTTACAAATACAACATCCAGTCTGTGCTAACGCTAAACTTTACAAATACAGACACGGTCCAGGTCTGTGCTAGCGCTAACTTTACAAATACAGACACGGTCCAGGTCTGTGCTAAGCGCTAACTTTACAAATACAGACACGGTCCAGGTCTGTGCTAGCGCTAACTTACAAATACAGACACGGTCCAGGTCTTGTGCTAGCGCTAACTTTACAAATACAGACACGGTCCAGGTCTGTGCTAGCGCTAACTTTACAAATACAGACACGACGTCCAGGTCTGTGCTAGCGCTAACTTTACAAATACAAGACACGTCCAGGTCTGTGCTAGCGCTAACTTTACAAATACAGACACAGTCCAGGTCTGTAAGATATACAAGTTTATATATTTCTTTAAAAAACAGAAAATCTCCCATCGACATGTGCCCCCTGCGCTCCGTCTGTAAATTATAACATGAACGTGTTGAAGGTGAACGCATCTTGTATAGATTCTCTGTTTGTCAGACAGTGTGTGTTTCTATAGGAGCAAAAGCAGAAGAACTCTGGAGGTGAAGGCGTGGAAATGTCAGTGCTCGCTTCTGCATAATTGGCCCGGTGTCTCTGCCTTCTGCCTGCTCTTCCTCCCCTCCACCGACTCTTCCTCCCCTCCACTGACTTCGGCTCCTCCATTATTTAATTTATTATTTTTTTCCCAGGGATGCCAAGGCGTGTGTGGTGCACGGTCGGACCTGAAGGACATGAGCCCAGAGTACCTGGACGACCTGCTGCTGCGGTACCACACTGAGATCGTGTTCGCTCGGACTTCACCCAAACAGAAGCTCATCATCGTGGAGGGATGCCAGAGACAGGTGAGGGTGGGCCGGGGGAGAGACGGGTGAGAGTGGGAGCAGAGGGGGAGGAGAGAGGAGGAGAGCAGGAAGAGAGAGAGGAGGAGAGACGGGTAAGAGTGGGAGGAGAGGAGGAGGAGAGGGGAGGAGAGAGGAAGGAGATGGATGAGAGCGGAGGAGGAGAGAGGGAGGAGAGGTGCTAGAGACAGATGAGGTGTGGTCGGGGGAGAGACGGGTGAGTGGGAGCAGGGGGAGGGGAGAGGGAGGTGAGAGAGGGAGGAGAGCAGGAAGT
This sequence comes from Chaenogobius annularis, assembly GCA_015082035.1. NCBI lineage: Eukaryota > Metazoa > Chordata > Actinopteri > Gobiiformes > Gobiidae > Chaenogobius > Chaenogobius annularis. The sequence continues at coordinate 94,810 of BJKM01001070.1, read as the reverse complement.
GAGAGGAGGAGAGAGGAGGAGAGACGGGTAAGAGTGGGAGGAGAGGGGAGGAGAGGGGAGGAGAGAGGAAAGAGAGGAGCGGGAGAGAGAGAGGAGGAGAGAGGGAGGAGACGGGTGAGGAGTGGGAGGAGAGGAGGAGGAGAGGTGCCAGAGACAGGTGAGGGTGGGCCGGGGAGAGACGGGTGAGAGTGGGAGCAGAGGGAGGAGAGAGGGAGGAGAGCAGGAAGAGAGAGGGAGGAGAGAGGGAGGAGAGGCGGGTAAGAGTGGGAGGAGAGGGGGGGGAGAGGAGAGAGAGGGGGAGGAGAGGGGGGAGAGGGGGAGGAGGGGGAGGAGGGAGGAGAGAGGGAGGAGACGGGTGAGAGTGGGAGGAGAGAAGGAGGAGAGTGCAAGTGACAGGTTAGGGTGGGCCGGGGGAGAGACGGATGAGAGTGAGAGGAGAGGGGGAGGAGAGAGGAAGGAGAGCGAGAAGAGAGCAGGAAGAGAGAGGGAGGGTGCTGCTAGTGACTGGTGAAGGTGGGCCGGGGAAGAGACGGATGAGAGTGGGAGCAGAGGGAGGAGAGAGGGAGAGAGGCAGGAAGCGAGAGGGAGGAGGGCGGGAAGAGAGAGGGGAGGGGAAGAGAGGGAGAGAACGGGGAGAAGGAGACGGGTGAGAGTGGGAGGAGAGAGGGAGGAGAGGTGCTAGAGACAGGTGAGGGTGGGCCGGGGAAGAGACGGATGAGAGTGGGAGCAGAGGGGGAGGAGAGAGGAAGGAGAGCAGGAAGAGAGAGGGAGGAGACGGGTGAGTTGTTTTTTGTATTATTTATTTTTGTATTATTTATTTTATTGTATATATATTTTAAAATAATAAAATGCTAAAAAAAGGATAGGAATGATCCGGTATCGAACTCCGTCCTCAGTATACCTGGTCCAAATGTACTCTTCAACTACAGTATTTTGGGCTTTTTGTCGTCACGATAACATTTTATTTCCATCTTTCTGGCACGCCGCATATTATAAATCCATGGAAATAAACATGTGCACTATATTTTCCGTGGCCACGGCGGATAACGGGGCGTTTGGAGTTTAAAATGGCAGCCTGCGGTCGTGGGCTCAGTCAGGTTTTATCTCTGGTTCCCACATTTGTGCTGAACAGAACTCTCCCAGGCCCATTCATGTGAAGCTCCAGCACAGAGAAAAGGGGAGCGCAGAAGAGGGGCCATTGTGCCAGGCTGCCCAACATTCCTGGCACAGCAAAAAGACCTCTCCGTGGAGACGAGCAGGTGGCGGCTCCTGCACCAGAGAGGTTGCACAGTGCGGCTTTAAAATGTGCGTGGTGGCGTTGTCCTCCCGCAGATCGCCCTGACCGGACCCTCTGGACAAGGGTCGCAGAGGCCGCGTGCACACTAAACTGAGCTCATTCTAGTCCGGATGTGGACCTGGTTTTGGTCCTGATCCAGTCCAGGTTTAGTTCTGATCTAGTCCGGGTTTAGTCCGGATCAGTCCTTGTTTAGTCCTAATCTAGTCCTTGTTTAGTTTTGGGTTTAGTCCCAGTTTAGTCCCATGTTCTCCTCCTCAAAGCCCTGTTACGCATGTTAAAACCTCCCTGGAGTTGTATTTAGCGCCATTCACACCGTTTACGGGGTTGTCTTCAGAAAACACTCAGTTTCAAACGTCTCTGGGGGTCTCTTGTGCTGTGTTCCGAGCCCATAAATCATCTCCAGACGGACCCGTTTTGAGGATTTAAGCCTCAAATCGCATTCATTACAAATGCGTGCTCACGTTAGCATGTCGGGGCAAGCTAGCTTTTGTTTATCCCCCCGCCCCCCATGTTATTTCCCTATAAAGCCAGTAAAGGGAATCTTAACACCAAATCCTGACGCGGGAACGCTCGACTGAAAGAAAGTGACATGTGATTTTCAATATAGAGCACGCTTAAAGAACAATAACAACACAAACGATGCAGAATATGTGTCCTTTAACACCACGATCAAATACAGACGCCGAATGTCCCTCCAGCATCGATGTAGCCTCAACCTTATCCCCAAATATGTCCCTTTTCCTCCGGCAGTTCCTCTCCAATCGCCACATCGACTCGCCGTGTTAAATACATCATCTCAAAGTTTAAATCCACGATTGAGCCGTCGTGTTCGTCTGAATGCCTCGCTCTTTCTGCCGCTCTTCGGTCTTTGTTCGGCTCGCTCCGCGCGGCGGCGGCGGCGGCGGCGGCGGCGGCGGCCCGACGTTCACACAGCCCACATTTAAATCCACATTCAGATTATTCCCGCCGATATACATATTAACGGCGCTCACGTCCGCGCGCCGGTTCTGTCGAGATGCAAATGTTCGTGAACGGGGAAGTTTTAAACAGAAGGGCCTCAGAAACTATGGGACATCTTTCACACACAAGGACACAAGGACTAGTAGTAGTAGTAGTAGTAGTAGTAATAGTAGTAGCAGTAGTAGTAGTAGTATTAGTAGTAATGGTAGTAGTAGTAGTAGTAGTAGTAATAGTAGTAGCAGTAGTAGGTAGTAGGTATTAGAGTAATGGTAGTAGTAGTAGTAGTAAGTGTTAATAGTAGTAGCAGTAGCGAGTTAGTATAGTAAGTAGTAGTAGTAATGCACAGACTATTATGCGGTTTGCGTTATAACAGGTTGATTTCAATGTTCATGTTGATTTTATGATTTGTTGACAGAAACGCTAAAGAGCTTCATTCTGTCCTTGAAACTTCGGTCTTCTACCTCTTGCTATCGCGTGAGTGGCCCCCACCACAGCAGAAAGAGGCCACAACATCTAGGATCTTCTAATTACAAAAGGGGTTAATAATTTCAAACGTCAATAGTGTGTCGATGTGCTCTGTACTGATCAATTTCTTGTGTTCATTTCTTTTCAGACTATGAATCCTGTCATGTTTTTTACCCAATCACCACCAGCATCGGGGTCCTGCAATTGTCCGTGAGGAGACACATAAATGCACTCAGCGGCATGCGGGAAAACTGGTCTTATCTGGAAATGATAAATCTTTGATAAAATGTCGTCAATGTTCATGTTAAAGTATTTGTAAATGAACAATCTGTTAGCAATCTAGTGTTTTGATGTCTCGGACACCAATTGCCCTATCGAAGGCTAAAAATTGTTAAAATGAAGCAGAAGGCCCATGGATACATGATGATTCGGTCAGGCACAGAAAAGGGAGTGCCCGTCGGAACCGAAAAATGGCACGCAAGTCGAAGCTTCCAGGTTCAGAAAGAGATTTCACAGAGAAGTTGTACATGTACAACCTCATTTTATGTAGAACCTAGGAAGGGATATTTTTCTGAAATAATTGGAAGCTTGCAGTAACAACTCGCGTGTCCTGTTTGCCACAGTAAACAGATGTAACAAAACCCTCCAGCTCAGCTGCCGTTAGAAACTCATTTCCACATCCAAGTGTAATGAGTTTGCATTATTCTTTAATGACAAAGTTCAGGCATTAAAAATGCCTATCAATTCCTACAACTCGCAAAAAATAACCCTCACAACCACCTCACACACTTACGAGCTGACTCACTTTGCACCTGTAACTGACAAAACTTTCAGGAATCATCACCAGTACCTGAGTTCATCTACATGCTGCCTCGATGTGTTAGCCACCAGATTCTCTAAAGTCTTCGTCTGAACAGTTTGTTAGCACCATCACCTCACAGTACAAATGTTAATCGTAACATTCCCATGTCTTTAAAACGGTCTAAGCCATCTCCAATGAGTCTTTTGAAAACTGCCTCAGTATGACTCCTAAAAAGTCTATCCATACGAGATTCCGCCATCTCTAATTCGCCATTTTGGGGCAAAGTCCTTGAAGAAGGTTGTTTACAACAGCTCACTGATTTCCTCTTAATAAACAACTCATTTGATGTTTTCCAGTCAGGTTTTAGACCTCATCACAGCACTGAGAACCGCTCTTGTCAAGGTGACAAATGACATCCACCTGAACACTGACGCGGGCCAAAGTCTCATCAGTCTAATTCTGTTAGATCTGAGTGCTGCCTTTTGACACTGTCGATCATGGATCCTCTTACAGAGACTAGAGGACCTGGGTGGGCATCCACTGGCACTGCCCTCTAAACTGGTTAAAGTTCCTATTCTGGAAGACAGGAAATTCTTTATCGAAATTGTAACTGTGTCTCAACCAGATGCCCCTGACCTGTGTTATAGTGGTGCCCAAGGGTCAATCCTGGGACCCCCTTCTGTTCAACCTCTACATGCTGCCGTTAGGTCAGTTGATACCGCACGAGAATGTGTCCTATCACCAATTACTGCAGACGACACTCAGATCTATGTTTCACTGACGGGCAGGTGAGATTTGACCAGTGATCCCACTCTGTCAACTGCATTCAACAGATCAGTGTGTGGATGCCCCAAAACAAACTTTCTCCAGCTGAACTCAGGACCAAGAACTGAAATCATCGTCTTCTGGCCACAAAACAAAAAAATTGTTAACTGTCACCTCCAGAGTCTCGCTCTAAAACCTACACATCAAGTTAGAAATCTGTGGTAATAATGGACTCAGATTTTGCAATTTTAACAGCCACGTCAGATCAATCACATCAGCAGCTTTTTACCATCTTAAAAACATTGCCAAAAGCAAAAGTATAGTGTCTTAAACCAGACCTGGAGAGACTTATCCCATGCGTTTTGTCTCGTAGTTAGATTAGACTACTGTAACGCCTGCTCACTGGCCTCTCCAAACGAGCTGTAAAACAGCTGCCAGTACATCCAGAACGCCGCTGCTTCGGTCCTGACCTAAACCAGGAAGTTACGATCACATTAGTCCTGTGCTCAGGTCTCTTTGCACTGGCTCCCTGTGGCTCAGAGAATAGACTTCAAAGCAGCTCGCCTTGCTATACAAGTCTCTCCATCTAGCACCAAAGTACATCTCGCGACATGTTGAGTGCCATATGAACCATCCTCGGACTCTGAGGACCTCAGGGACCGGCCTCCCGCTGGTGCCAGAGTCAGGACTAAACATGGGGAATCTGGCATGTCAGTTTTATGCAGCTAAAATCTGGAACAGTCTTCCTGAGGATGTGAGACAGGTTCTACTCTGGCAATGTTCAAAATCAAACTAAAAACTGTTTGTTTTGGACTGTTGCATATGACTGAAATGCTTTTCTTTGCACTCTTCTCTTTCTATGTCTTGAACTAAGATTGTGATTTCTCCCATGTCTTTTGTGATTTTAATGCCATTGTTTTTCCCTGTTGTGTGAAGCACTTGAATTGCCTTTGTTGTACGAATTGTAGCTCACAAATAAACTTCCCTTGCCCTTGCCTAGTAATAGTAGTAGTAGATAAGTTATGCAGTAGTAGTCAGTTAGTAGTAGCTAGTTAGTAGTAATATGGTATAGTAGATAGTAAGTATAATAGTAGTATAGATAGTATAGTATTAGTAGTAGTAGTAGTAGTAGGTAGTAATAACATAAGATAAATAGAAGGATAGTTAAAATAGATAGTATAAGTGAAATATGAGTATATTATGAATGCATAAGTAAGTATATAAGTAATATAGTAGCAGTAGTAGTAGTAGTAAGTAGTAGTACGTAGTAGTAGTAGCAGTAGTTAGTAGTGAGTAGTAGTATAGTAGTGCAGTATTAGTAGTTAAGCATATAGTAAGTCAGTAGTAGAATCAGTAGTAGCAGTAGAGTTAGTAGTTATAGCTAGTAGTAGTAGTAGTAGTAGTAATGAGTAGTAGTAGTAGCTATAGAATAGTAGATCAGATAGTAGTAGTAGTATTAGTAGTAATGGAGTAGTTTAGTCAGTAGTAGTCAGTAATAGTAGCTAGCAGTAGTATAGTCAGTAGTAGTGAAGATAGTAATATAGAGCAAGTAGTATAGTAGTAGAATAGTATTAGAGTAGAGTATTGTAGTTAATGGTAGAAAGTAGTAGTAGTAGTCATAGTAGTATTAGTAGTAGCATAGTAGTAGTAGTAGTAGTAGTAATAGTAGTAGCAGTAGTAATAGTAATAGTAGTAGCAGTAGTAGTAGTAATAGTAGTAGCAGTAGTAGTAGTAGTAGTAGTAGCAGCAGTAGTAGTAGTAGTAGTAGTAGTAGTAGTAGTAATAGTAGTAGCAGTAGTAGTAGTAGTAGCAGTAGCTTTTAAGTGTAAGCGCCGTAAGTGATGATGGTAGTTGTTGTTTTTAGTGCTAGTTGTGTTTTAGTAGAAGAAGTAGTAGGAGGAGTAGTAGGAGTAGTAGGAGTAGTAGGAGGAGTAGTACTATGAATTTGCACTTTTCAAGATACCCAAAGATGGTAGTAGAAGTAGTTGAAGTTGTAGTAATAGTACATAGTTGTAGCATTTCTGTCCGACTCTGGATGTAGTAGTGTTATGTTATTGTAGTAGTAGTAGTGGTAGTAGAAGTATACGTATTAGTTGGATCCCAGTAAGTCGTAGTATTTGAGGTAAATGTAGTAGTATAAATAATAATAGTATGAGTTGTAGAAGTTGTAGTAATTAGTAAACTTCAATATCATAATTAGCATTTTTATTTTGGCTTTACACTTATAATAAATAATAATAATATAATGTTCAGTGTTCTTTGTTGTACTTTTACCTGAGATACTCTAGTGAGCATAACCTCCGTGTGCAGGGCGCCATCGTGGCGGTGACCGGCGACGGCGTCAACGACTCCCCCGCGCTGAAGAAGGCGGACATCGGCGTCGCCATGGGGATCACCGGCTCGGACGTGTCCAAGCAGGCCGCGGACATGATCCTGCTGGACGACAACTTCGCCTCCATCGTGACCGGGGTCGAGGAGGGTGGGTTTATACGGGAACCTTCAGAGACCCCGAGCCCACAGAGAACACGCGTCCTGCTCCAGATGAATGCGTGTCTGTAGATCCATATCTTTGGAATGGAGAAAAGCTGAAAACCGTCTACGTTTTATCCAAATAACACGTTATCATCGTGTGTAAGTGATCGTGGTTTGTGAGGGCACGAGCAGGACCGGTCTGGAACCTCAACTGTAAGCCTACGATATGATGAGGCATGGGAATATGTGGGTGGGCACGGTGGCGCAGCAGTTAGCGCTCCCGCCTCGACCTCTCTGCGTGGAGTTTGCATGTTCTCCCTGTGCTCCGGTTAAAAAGAAACACGCTCCCCTCTGCCACATCTCAGCGGGGCGTTTCTGGTCGACAATAAAAACACGTTTTCCCACCTATTACTCTTCAGACGTCCCCTTGGGCAGTGAGAGGAGCTGCTGCTGCTGGTGCTGGTGCTGCTGGTGCTGTGCTGCTGGCTGCTGGTGCTGCTGGTGCTGGTGCTGGTGCTGCTGGTGCTGCTGGTGCTGCTGGTGCTGGTGCTGCTGGTGCTGCTGCTGCTGCTGGTGCTGCTGTGCTGCTGGTGCTGTGCTGCTGGTGCTGGTGCTGCTGGTGCTGCTGGTGCTGTTGGTGCTGCTGGTGGTGCTGGTGCTGCTGGTGCTGCTGTGTGCTGTGTGCTGCTGCTGGTGCTGGTGCTGGTGCTGCTGTTCCCCCTGAGCTGCCTGTGTGTCATGCAGGAGATGTTACCATTACTCAAGCTGCAGGAACAAAAACAGCGATGACAAAGAAATGGATGAGTGAACCTGGTGTCTGCGCTCAAGTAACAATGGACATTTATGGAAAAAAGAAAAGACGCGACAAAAAAAATCATGTTTAACACAATTCGTGCCAGTTACACTCCCCTCTGTGTCATGTTTTTTTTTTATTATTGTTGTTTTTCCAGATTTAAAAAGGTGACAACCAGAAATTGACGACCGTTAACGTATATATTTTGGATTTAAAATATTGGCCGTCCTGCTTGATAATTGTCAGTTGAATCCCTATTCCTGTTTTATGAGGACGTTACCTAAACCCGCCCGTGCGATATTGTGATTGACGGCGACCCGAAAAGGGCATTTGCGAGAAGGGTGGCAGCCAAGTTTCAGTCGCTCAGCCCCGGGCGAACAGAAGTAGCAGCTGCCGTCGTCGAGCGAATGAATAATGTATTAATGTCAAGTTTTGTGAGAAGCTTGTCAATGCAAATCTGAGCCAGTATTTTTATCAAACGCAAAATTACCTGAGTTGGGGGGGGGGGGGGGGGGGGAATATCTCTCGCTTCCCCCCCGCGCGCCTTCCGAGCGGCCCTCGTGCGCAAACCCCTGTGCCATCTTTGAAACGCAGAAACAGTCGCGCGCACAAAACGTTCACCGGGACTCGTCGGGCCCGCCGGGACGCCTCGCGTTGTCTCTGGATGCGCGCTCGCCGCCTCAGATCCGAAGCGGCACGAGTCGAGCGGCGGGAAGCGGGGACCGGGCCGGTCGCGTACGACGAGCTCCCGCGAGAAACTTGAAAGGCGTCGCTCAGGTTTTTTTTCCCGGGGGATTCGGCGCGGAGCTGTACACATTCAACAGCAACGACGCGAAGAACATAGAACGCAGTAAAAACAGTGAAGTGCGGATGGAGACAAGATGTGCTCTTTCAGAAAAACGCAGCGGTTCAGACGGATCGCTTCATCGTCAGAATTACATTGGCACCCTCGGTTAAAATATACAGAGACGCAGGTCACTTTTTGTTTAGTGTTGGAGACATTCGGACCCCAAAACACTCGCACTTTCTTGCAGCGATTGTGTGATGAACCGGGGCTGAACCGGGGCTGAACCGGGCTGAACCGGGCTGAACCGGGGCTGAACCGGGGCTGAACCGGGACTGTGCGGGTTTTAGTTTGGCTTCGTTTATTTGCTGGCGCACATACAAACAGTGACCTACACAAAAGGTCCTTCACCGAACAGGTTATGGGGGGAAAACAAGGGTCATTTTTCACCAGCAGTTCCAGGACCGGCTGATAAACAAGCACTAAACCAGGTCCAAACATGGTCTTCTCGTGTCATCTAACTTAAAACACCGATCATAGCTACTATTCTATTTCTATGTCGAGAGATTTTTAACTTCACGGGCTCCAAATCAATTGTTAAAAAAGGAAATACATTTTCCATTTAATTTCTTTTCATACTGTAATAAAAACATGACTCAGTTTCCTGCAGGTTTCTGTTCTGCAGCAAAGGAACATTCATATCAAGAGCAGACGGACACAAATACACAGCATCTTCATCAATTTGTGGAAAAAGCCAGACATATGCTTTTATTTACATCATTTAAAGAACATTCTGTATCGAGTCAGCTTGAATGGCGACTGACCAATTTGAACCCATTATTAGTGGCAGAGTGAATGCACAAGACTGCATAAAATTGGCAGTTGTGAACGGAAAAACAATGGTTACAACAATATCGGTTATGGTTTTTGGTAAGTGTGCGTGATCTGTCATTTCTGCTCCTCAGGTCGTCTCATCTTCGACAAACCTGAAGAAGTCCATCGCCTACACTCTGACCAGTAACATCCCTGAGATCTCTCCGTTCCTCCTGTTCATCATCGCCAGCGTCCCCTCTGCCCCTGGGGACGGTCACCATCCTGTGCATCGACCTGGGCACGGACATGGTGAGGAGCACGCGCAAACACACGGGCAGAAAACGAGTAAAACGGATGGGGAAAACGAGCAAAAACACACGGGGGGGAAAACGACGCAAAAAACACACGGGAAAAACGAGTACAAACAGATGGAAAAAAACTAGCAAAAATACACGGAAAAAACAAGCAAAAACAGGAAAAATGAGCAAAAACACACGGGAAAAAAACGAGCAAAAACAGGAAAAATTTGCAAAAAAACACACGGGAAAAACTAGTACAAACGGGGGAAAACGAGCAAAAACACACAGGAAAAACACGAGCCAATAAAACACAGGAAAAACGAGCATAAACACACAGGAAAACGAGCAAAAACAGGAAAAATGAGCAAAAAACACAAAAACGGGCAAAAAACACAGGAAAAAACATGCAAAACACACAGGAAAAACATGCGAAAAACAACACGGGGAAAACGGAAAACACAGGAAAACTGCAAAAACACACAGGAAAAACATGCGAAAAACACGGGGAAAACGCGCAAAAACACCGGAAAAACAGCAAAAACACACAGGAAAAACGTGAAAAACACAAAAACACACAGGAAAAAAACAAGCAAAAACACAGGAAAAACAGGCAAAAACACACAGGAAAAACAAGCAAAAACACAGGGAAACGAGCAAAAACACACAGGAAAAACAAGCAAAAACAGGAAAAATGAGCAAAAACACACAGGGAAAACGAGCAAAAACAGGAAAAATTTGCAAAAACACACGGGAAAAACTAGTACAAACGGATGGGGAAAAGATGCAAAACACACAGCAAAAACGAGCAAAAACACACAGGAAAAACGAGCAAAAACAGGAAAAATGAGCAAAAACACACAGGGAAAACGAGCCAAAAACACAAGGAAAAACATGCAAAAACCACACAGGAAAAACTAGTACAAACGGATGGGGAAAACGAGCAAAAACACACAGGAAAAACGAGCAAAAAACACACAGCAAAAACGAGACAAAAACACACAGGAAAAAACGAGCAAAAACAGAAAAACATGAGAAAAAAACACACGGGAAAAACGAGCAAAAACACAGGAAAAACATGAAAAAACACACAGGAAAAACATGCAAACACACACAGGAAAAACATGCAAAAAACACAGGAAAAACAAACCCACAGGAAAAATTTGCAAAAACACACAGGAAAAAAAACGAGCATAACACACAGGAAAAAACAGCAAAACAGCAAAAACAAACAGGAAAACATGACAAAAAACACACAAACAAGCAAAAAAGGAAAAACACAAAAAACAAGGAAAAAGGAAACAAAAAACAGAAAAAACAAAAACGAAGAAAAACGAGCAAAAAAACAGGAAAATGAGCAAAAACACACAGGAAAAACGAGCAAAAACACACAGGAAAAAACATGCAAAAACACACAGGAAAAACTAGTACAACGGATGGGAAAACGAGCAAAAACACACAGGAAAAAACGGAGCAAAAACACACAGGAAAAACGAGCAAAAAACACACAGGAAAAACGAGCAAAAACAGAAAAAAATGAGCAAAACACACGGGAAAAACGAGCAAAAACACAGGAAAAACATGCAAAAACACACAGGAAAAACATGCAAACACACACAGGAAAAACATGCAAAAACACAGGAAAAACAAACCCACAGGAAAAATTTGCAAAAAACACAAGGAAAAAACGAGCATAACACACAGGAAAAACAAAACAAGCAAAAACATGCAAAAACAAGCAAAAAACAGGAAAAATGAGCAAAAACACACAGGGAAAACGAGCAAAAACAGGAAAAAATTTGCAAAAACACACGGGAAAAACTAGTACAAACGGATGGGGAAAACGAGCAAAAAACACACAGGAAAAAACGAGCAAACAGCAAAAAAACAAAGGAAAAAATGAGCAAAAACACACAGGGAAAACGAGCAAAAACACACAGGAAAAACATGCAAAAACACACAGGAAAAACTAGTACAAACGGATGGGGAAAACGAGCAAAAAACACAGGAAAAAACGAGCAAAAACACACAGGAAAAACGAGCAAAAACACACAGGAAAAACGAGCAAAAACAGAAAAAAAATGAGCAAAAACACACGGGAAAAAAACGAGCAAAACACACAGGAAAAACATGCAAAAACACACAGGAAAAACATGCAAACACACACAGGAAAAACATGCAAAACATGCAAAAACAAAAACACAGGAAAAACACAGGAAAAAACAAAAAAACAAACAGAAAAATAAGCAAAAAACACACAGGAAAAACGAGCAACACAAAAACAAGCAAAAAAACATGCAAAAACAAGCAAAAACAGGAAAAATGAGCAAAAAACACACAGGGAAAACGAGCAAAAACACACAGGGAAAAACATGCAAAAACACAGGAAAAACTAGCAAAAACACACAGGAAAAACATGCAAAAACACAGGAAAAACAAACACACAGGAAAAATGAGCAAAAACACACAGGAAAAACGAGCCAATAACACACAGGAAAAACGAGCCAATAAAACACAGGAAAAACGAGCCAATAAAACACAGGAAAAACGAGCAAAAACACACGGGAAAACATGCAAAAACACAGGAAAAACGAGCCAATGAAACACAGGAAAACGAGCAAAAACACACGGGAAAAACATGCAAAAACACAGGAAAAACAAGCAAGATTCTCTCCACAAAAATCAATTCAAATGAATTGCCATACTGTGGGACATTCTGACAAAGCAACAACATCTCCATGTGGACACTCGGGCGGGCACAGCTCTTCAGAAGAAGCACAAAGCACTCCTTTTATACATGTATGTTTGCCTTCTTTGACAGGGAGGATGTTGAAAAGACAGTGTGGCGTGTGCATTTGTGTATATGTACGTGTTGTGTACGTGTTGTGTACGTGCTGTGTACGTGTCGTGTACATGCTGTGTACGTGTTGTGTACATCTTGTGTACGTGTGTATCTTGTGTACATCTTGTGTACGTGTTGTGTACATCTTGTGTATGTGTCGTGTACGTGTTGTGTCCCGACAGCTCCACGTAACAAGCACAAACCAGAGGCTGTGCTGGCGTAAACAAACCTATGGGAAATGTATTATACAGCGAGGAATGCACTTTACCATCGCGTCGTTAGGGACAACAGCATGGAGGAAGTGGTCATCCTGGTGTCTCTTACGAGCTTTGTTTGTCTGATTATTTTTAGTCCTGACTTCCACACAAACTCTGGCCTGAATCTATTCGCAATTCTTTTCTGACCCTCAAGACGGGACAACTGCAACGCAAAATGGTGAGAGGGTCGCTAATCAATCAATCAATCAATCAATCGATCAATCAATCGAACTTTATTTATAAAGCGCTTTTCATGCATAAAATGTCAAACAAAGTAGACGTGTAAAAGCGTCAGAAACAGATTTTGAGTCAAACGCCTGGTCTTCATGCGCATGCCGCCGCGGAGCTGATTAGCACATTAGCTTTAACACACACTCTTTTCAGAATCTCGATGGGAACAATGAATTAGAATGTACTTCCGAAAACCAAGCTGCTGAGCTCCAATTGCCGCGACTTAATATATACGTTTCTAATAAGGCCCAATTCCCCCGCAGCCTGTTCTGTCCGTGGAATGTTTACGCTGCGCTCTCCAGCACAACTCAAACTCATCTTCTCCAAGGGCCGATTCGTGAAACATTAAGTAGAACTATCTCCGCTCTTTATAAGTCATCATTTACAGAAACAGCCCACTCGTTTGTGTTCTGGCCGTTTCCCTGGAACACGCAGGGGCCCAGAGCGACACGCATTCATTTAGCTTCTTGCGATCATTCCAATAAATACAAGTTCATTATTAGCGTGTCGGACGGCCGCGAGCTAGCCAAAGGTGACGCATAGCGAAGCGGTCCGAGCTGCTGCTGCTGCTGCTGCCGCCGCGAGTGCCCCCCGGAGCAGAGAAGGAACGTGCTCTTGGCCGGCGTCAGACCCGGCGGGGCAGAACAAAGCGGCGGCGCGGAGTCACATTTCACTGAGCCGCCGCGCGTTTCGGACGCCGCGCGCTGCACTCCCCGAGGCAACAGGAGGAGGCGCAGACGAGCCCGTGGCTGCAGGGGAGCTATCCATCGCGGCCAGAGAGACGGATGTGTTCAGAGGCGGTTTAATAACAAGTGTCGTGTGTAAATTTAAGCTTTTTATTGATCAAAGACGGCTGACGACTCTGACTGCCTGTATCCACCTATGTTCCCTCCCCCGGTTCGCTCTGCCTCCCCCGTCTCTTGACCCGTTTCTCGATTTTAGTTTCCCCCACATACAACAGATCGATCTTTTAATTTTTTTATAAGGATTTTTTTTTCACCGTAAGCAGGACGGAATAGCGTGAGGTGGAAATGAGAACGCGGAAAGACATGTTTTGAATTTGTTTTTAAATGATCAAAATGTTATCACAGAATAGCACATTTTTTAGGTTCACTTCCTGTTTGTAATTGATGACATCACAGTAGGAAATTACCCATCAAACACTGGGCCAACATTTTTTTATTTCACAATTAAAAATATATGAGAGCGACTTTGTGTTGTTGAATTCATGTTTAAAGAGTCAAAAAAGTTGTTTCTTTGTGTAAATTCTGGATAAAAATTTTGTCTGGAATGAGTGTTCCTGCTGTGATGTCACTTCCTGTCATTTTTTGACTGATTTTTCAACGTTTTCTCCTCAAATTCCTGCTCGATTGGTGTAAAACTATCATTTATATGTACAACATGTATAAATACACCAAATAAAGTCAAAATTAGACAGCCGTAAAAACCCGTCAGAGGCACTTTAATTGCCTTCTGCGTACATCAAATTAATCTTTACAGAGAGAAAAATACAAGACTCGATTAAAATACAAGACTCTCTTTTTCATGAGCAGACACAACATAGACATAACTAGTAAAACAATACAAAACATAACATTTAAAAAAAAAAAAAAAAGAACGTCAAAGGCCTTTTTCCCCCGTTTCAGTTCCAGCGCAGTCAGTTTTTAGACATAAACGTTCACGAGCTCTAAAAAGTGCTGAAGTGTTAAAGTTCCACAAACGCGTTCCCTTCAGCAGAGTGTGATGTCCCATCGACTTTGTCATGTCGAGAACCTGTGTACGAAGCGGAAGAGCTCTGGACCACAGCGCCACCTCCGCTCTCATTGTCCCTCCCGCGATTGAAGCTAAACGCGGCTCATTTGCAGCGGCTCGTCGAAAAGCGGCGCCCCTCGTCGGGTCCAAACGAGCGGCGCCGGAGCGAACAGCCGCGTTTCGGCTTTGAAGAGTGCCGCGCCAATTAGTATTCAAATATTCAATGAAGTAACTAACGGTGTTTACTTTACGAGCTCAAGTACAAATCTGCGAACGCCTGCGAAGCTTGTTAACAGTGATTCGGAGCTCGGAGCGCCGCCGTGATGATGAGACCCTCGCAGCGAGGGGTTTTAATGTGTTTGATCGTGTTGTGATTGGTTGGTCTTGTTGGTTGGCTTATTTACGTGTTGTGGATTGGTGTTTGGTGGTGTTGTGATTGGTTTGGTGGTGTTGTGATTGGTTTGATCGTGTTGTGATTGGTTTGGTGGTGTTGTGATTGGTTTGATCGTGTTGTGATTGGTTTGGTGGTGTTGTGATTGGTTTGGTGGTGTTGTGATTGGTTTGGTGGTGTTGTAATTGGTTTGGTGGTGTTGTGATTGGTTTGGTGGTGTTGTAATTGGTTTGGTTGTGTTGTAATTGGTTTGGTCGCGTTGTAATTGGTTTGGTGGTGTTGTAATTGGTTTGATCGTGTTGTGATTGGTTTGGTGGTGTTGTGATTGGTTTGGTGGTGTTGTGATTGGTTTGGTGGTGTTGTGATTGGTTTGGTGGTGTTGTGATTGGTTTGGTGGTGTTGTAATTGGTTTGGTGCTGTTGTAATTGGTTTGGTCTTGTTCCAGTCCAGGTTTAGTCCCAGTCCAGGTTTAGTCCCATTTCTGGTGTGTTTAAAGAAGACATGTTATGCTTTTGTCGGCTCTACAGTGCAGTCTTTGACACCCGTGGGCCAGTATCTTATAGATGGTTGAATATGTAACTTTTATGAGGAAATCTAAATACCAGCTCTTCGTGTGTCGTATAGATACAGTGGGCATCAAAGGCAGCCTCTGTGGGGGCCGCGATCCGTTCATTTTAATATAGAGGAGCTGCTCTACACCCACTGTTCAACAAGAGCCAACACAGACTTGAGCATATTTATCGTGTCAAATAAAGAGATGAAGAGTAATGTTGTTCAAATGGGAGCTTTGGGCTAAATGCTACTGCGATGTTGGCACAGATGGCTGTATTTTAACAACTACAGAATAATACGTTCTCTTTTTTTGAAGCAGCACTTTGTCAACAGCTTCTGCTCAGACTTGAATTGTGAACTTTGAATTAGTTGTGCTGAGAATACACTGTGCTTTTCTCAGACTGGATTTGGCACCGGTCTGGTTTCTCGGCTTGTTTCTGTTGTCGCGACGCTTCGACCGATCAGGGGCAAATATTCCTCGTGACGTTGCGCCTTTTCGGGATCAGAAACGGAATCAGAAACGGAATCAGAAACGGAATCAGAAACGGTTTATTGCCGTCGTCAGTGAACAAAATGCGCAGGTGCTTTGGGTGATTCGGTGCGACGTACGACGATGAACAATAATAAAAGCAAGATTTCCTGTCCGCCTTCGCCGAAAGCCTGTCCAGATTGATATTGTGTAGAACTCAACTCAGAGTGACAGTCTGCACAGCCAGGTTAAATTGCTATGGCAACAGTCTCCATTTCCCATCATGCTGAAAGCCATGGGTATTATGAATTTGAGTATTGGTAAAGGTGAGCTGCTGCTGCTGCTGTCGTAGAGAGAACAACAGAAGATCAATAGAAGAACAACAGAAGAACAATAGAAGAACAACAGAAGAACAATAGAAGAACAACAACAGAAGAACAGCAGAACAACAGAAGAACAATAGAAGAACAACAGAAGAACAATAGAAGAACAACAACAGAAGAACAGCAGAACAACAGAAGAACAATAGAAGTACAACAGAAGAACAATAGAAGAACAGAAGAAGAAGAAGAAGAACAACAACAACAACAGAAGAAGAAGAACAGAAGAACAACAATAACAACAGCAGAACAACAGAAGTACAATAGAAGAGCAGAACAACAGCAGAACAACAACAGCAGAACAGAAGAACAACAGAAGAACAATAACAACAACAACAACAACAACAGAAAAGCAGAACAGAAGAAAAGCAGAAGAACAACAGAACGGCAGAACAGAAGAACAGAACAGAAGAACGGCAGAACAGAGCAGAAGAACAGAACAGAAGAACAGCAGAACAGAAGAAAAGCAGAAGAACAACAGAACGGCAGAACAGAAGAACAGAACAGAAGAACAGCAGAACAGAAGAACAGCAGCAGATGAACGGCAGAACAGAAGAACAGAAGAACAGAAGAACAGAAGAACAGAAGAACAGAAGAACAGAAGAACAGAAGAACAGAAGAACAGAAGAACAGAACACAGAGAGACGGATCAAAGCCTCCATGACTCCTTTAACCACACGAGCAGATCATGTGACAGATCAATGCGTCTACATTTAGAACGTCTATAACGGGCTCCAGGAGGCTTCTTTTAACACACATGTATAAATAGAAAAGAGGTGGAGAGTTCGTACAGTCCTCTGTGTCCTTGGGCCTGGACTGGCTTGGACAAAATACAGTTGTGTTGAAACTAGAACTAAACTAAACTCTGCTCAGACTCTGTCAAAACAACATCTCGACACCGACAAAACCAAGATTTACACGTTTTTGTCAGCTCAGAAGGTTTGAGCGATCAGTGTCTCAACTAATATCGCAATATCAATATTTTTGCTGCTCTGTTCAAGATTGTTAAAGCTAAACCAAAACAAGACTCCCACAAAGGTCAGAACATGTTTGCAGAGGTTTGAACTACGGTCGCAATTGTTTAAGCTCTTTGTAAACAACAAAATGAATGTGATTATTTAACGCTTGAGTTTAGACCTCCAAACGTTCAGAAATACAAAGACACAACGGGACAATGCATGTTTAAACAGAACATTTTTTCATTTTTTAAAAAAGACATTATTAAAAAAAAAAAAAAACACACTTATACCTAAATATTAAAATGTGCACTATTTGAACATAAATTGCTCATGCAAGGTTTTCTGAAAATATCGTTCAGCAATAGTTTAAAGCACTTTTCTGACCAGTCGTTTTGCTGAGGAACTTGTGTTACTTCAATAATTAAAGTCTTTGTGATTTGCTAATTGTGAAAATGGGTCTAATCTGTCCTTAATCATGACACCGAAGCTCTGACTCATAACGAGCCGCATGAACTCTCCTCAAACATGTCACAGAAGCTCGACTCATAACGAGCTGCATGAAACTCTCTCAAACATGTCACAGAAGCTTGACTCATAACGACCACATGAACTCCTCTCAAACCATGTCACAAGAAGCTCTGACTCATAACAGAGCCAGCATGAACACTCCTCCTGCACAGAACATGACTCATAACGAAGCACAGCATCTGACTCAGCATCTGAACGAGCCACATGAACTCTCCTCAAAACATGTCACAGAAGCTCTGACTCATAACGAGCCACTATTGAACTCTCCTCAAACATGTCACCAAGAAGCTCTGACTCATAACGAGCCACCATGAACTCTCCTCAAACATGTCACAGAAGCTCTGATTTCATAACGAGCCACATGAACTCTCCTCAAACATGTCACAGAAGCTCTACCTCGGTCTCAGTCTGGTCTCGTGCCGTGGCCTGGTCCTTTGGCAGCTCCAAACGAAGGCCTTCGTTGGTTTCTGCTGCAGTTTCCGCGGCGCACAGACCTCAGATCCTCATAAGTCCTGGATTCCCGGCTCTAAGTCTGTAGCGCTTCTCTGCTAAACCCAGACCTTATGAAATCTTTATTACAGGGACCTTTAGCCCACGTGTTAGACCCCCAGCTCACATTTCTCTTTTCCACTCTTTTTTTTCCTGCACTGCAAAATTAATTCCATGTTATACAAAATTTTACTAATCACTACTACTTGCCCATTCTTGATTTGAATAATACATTTATGTTTCTAACTGGGCCAAAAATATTTCTTCACTTTTACTCATTTGAGAAAGTACAAATGTGGCCTGGGGGCTTTTGTTCCTTTCCCTCACTACGAGCACAGTAAACACAAATGCAGCATACATGATTGATTGATTCTGTGGAATCTAATGTAAAGACCTCGATCGGACGTCGTGAAGCCAACGTTTTTTGACGATCGTTTTGGGAAGCAGAATGTTCCAGTGGATAAACACGTCGCATGAACCTGAGGACGGGTGGTGACGGACGGTGGGTTCGTTGGTCCTGGGCTTTGCAGCGCTTCACAGTCTCTTCTCCGCTCTCTCTCCTCCAGGTCCCGGCCATTTCTCTGGCCTACGAGACGGCCGAGAGCGACATCATGATTAGCGCCAGCCCCGCAACCCCAAAACGGACAAACTGGTGAACGAGCGCCTCATCAGCGCATGGCGTACGGACAGATCCGGTCAGTGCACGACATTCCACAAAGAGTAATTAAGGATTTTACATGTCATGACATAATACAGAAGCAAAGAAAAGCAAAGCCACGACGTAAGGTTAGGTTTTCTTAGATGAACCCATCCTTCACTGCCTCGACTGGGCTAAAGGAGACATTCTTTAAAATGGGCTTTTCAGAGCTTTTAAACATGTTATAATGGTTTTAATCATCATTATCTTATTCAGAATTGGGGTCCTTTGCGTGATTGGATGTCTGAGTAGTTGAACTTAGTGCTCCGACCCGACCTTTAGTTTTTTTTGTTCTCTACCCCACAACTCGGTACTTACTTAATTCAGACGCAAGGTCATACGCACCTTATGTTCAAAAGTAAAAACACCACGAATGCCACAGTGAAGAGTCAGTTCTGCCGTTTTTTTCAACAGGAAATCAATGGCCCTTTTTCTAATATTAAAGGATATTATGCTAAATTGAGTTTTAACATTGTTTCTATCATCAAAAATACACCTGGAGTAGCATTTAGCTTCATTCACACTAGTTTGATGAATCCTGGTTAGAAAGTACTCTCCCCTCCGAGCCTCAAAAACACTCCGTTCTGAATCTCCTCGATAACTGACGTTTTCTCCATCTGTGACGTGGCTCTGAGAATCTCATGATGTTTTATAAGTCCGAAGAAATCATCTCCAGACTCGTTCTGTGACAATCAAGACGACTGCGTGGCGTAAACAGTGTTGCAGCCTGTAGATGGAGCCAAAGCCCGGTTACTTTGGCATCCCCCAAGCCTGTGGCAAAGTAATGCTTGTATTTGTTTTGAAAAAAAAAAGTAAAGGTATTCAAGACAACAACAAAATATAAGAAAAAAAATATATCTGAAGAAACAAAAATTTTCAAGTCATTTCATACCTTGTCAACATAAAGCTTTTGCCACTTAGATTTCCTTACAACGGGAAGAGGAACCAACACTTTTACTCAAGTAAGAGACTGTTACTTCAAGCTAAATAATACTCAAGGTGTCCAAAAACGACTCTGAAAGTACAATGTCTTCAAAGAGTTAGTAAATGTAACTGAGTTCTACCCACGTCTGAGAAACCCAACCCTTTATTCACCCTTTGACTCCTCTGAATTGTCTGCGCCCAAAATAAAAAAAACACTCCGTCGACATATCGTCCCTGAAACTGATTTGTGGGATCGCGCTCAGCCAGAAGGTGCCGCTCGTGGTGACGCCGACGGCCGCATAAACACCGCACAGACACCTCGTAATCAGCGCTGACATTCAGCACTACATCTTCACCCCGTAACCCTCGGCTTTGGAGGGAGCGGGCGAAGACGAGCCAGGAGTGCGGCAATTTACGGCTAATTGACGTGACATTTACGGTACACGATGTTTAGAGCGTCTGCTTAGACTCTTTTATCAGGCTAATGCGCGGAATCAAAGGCTGTCCCACTTTACAGATGCGAGCGATGACGGCTTCATGTGAGGGATCAATGTGCAGCGCGGTCTGTCGACAGCGCGAACGGCGTTTGTCTGATTCAAATGACATGTGTTTGTGGTCTAAGAGTGACATATCAGTGACATGTTTTTACCTGAGCTGAAAATAAAAGACTGGGTCGGCGATAATGGTAAAAAAATTAACGATATTCAGATGCTATTTTGACAAAGCGCCGGGAAGGTGCTAGAATGTGTCTGTAAATGTCCTGCTGGAGGTTAAAGTTTCGCAGAAAATGTGAATGGAACATAAAATGAACCGCAAAAGTGCAGAAATATCACTTCGTACCTTGGTCTGTCTCTTTTTTTAGGTCGTTTTTAATAGATTTAATTCTAAACGATACACTCGATATACCCTAATTTTGACTTATCTCCACAACATTGCAATTTCTTTATTTTATTGCAGTTTCTTTTTTTACTAACCTTTATTTAATCATAAAAACCCATTGAGATCGAAATGTTTTTTTTTGTAGGATTCACGCGCTTTGTTTTTCAAAATAGAGTGAAAACCGCTCAGTGAAACCAGCTCACACAACCGCAGTCCAAATTGGAGCTAGTTCCGAGCTGTGGGAGCAGCTTAAGAGAAGGCTCGTTTCCCCGAATCAGTCGGAACACGAGGGACAGACAGCAGTAAATGTGACGTGAGCCATAGTGACCCTCAGATCTTACGTACGAGACTAACATTTCTAATTTAGTAAAAAGATCTCGAGACAGATTCAAAAAAAGTGATCTCACAACAGTGTTCCATCATCACAAGTCCTCATTTTTTTATTGTCACATTTATAGTTTTTTTTTTTTTTTTTACTCATCCTGTATTGTCCTGCATTCGAAGGTCTGTTCTCACCTACCCCCTGTCCCCGCCCACTTCTCCGCTCGCTATGATTCACAAACTCTGGGCCGTACAAGAGTTCAGAATGACATGCGGCTGCTTTGTTCACGATCGGAGTAAGTCGGTGGACCTGTTTCTGTTACTGATCTCCTCTTTTGCTTTTCCCTGAGTTTTCCCTGGATCAAAATTTCTATAATGTGGTTTTACAATGATCAATAATGGGAAATAATGAACCACGAATGCTGTTGTTTTGTTTTGTACTAAATATTAAAAAACAAAACCAAAATATTGAGAATATATATTCTTGGGGTAAGCATTTGGTAAAATGAAGTTTTTTCACTAGTAACAGTTCCTTAAATGAGTATATATTATTTGATTTGATTTGATAGTTTTATTATTATTGATTTGTATCTGAGCGTCGATGTTTGTTTACCCTCAATCACATCCTGCCATTTTTTTTTTATCGTCTGAACCAAAAATGTGCCTCAATGTTCTGTACGTCAACATATAATCATGTACACCGCGCTGTAAATCGTAACCTCGCCGCTGCACTCGTCAAGACAAAAAAAAGAAAAGCCGCCTCAAATTAAACGTCCGTCAAGTCGAACGCGTTCCGCCCATTCCGCCGAAACTCATTTGCACAACGTGAAATTAAAACCCGCCGGCGGCTTTTTAGACATTTTCCCCCCCTGTATAACTCCTGCTTGTCCTCGCGCCAGTCACACTCGCTTTGAGCCGTTTGAGCAAGCGCGAGATGTTGGGTTTTTTGATGCTAACGTTCAGTGGCAAACTTCAGGTGTGCTCCTCCGGCGTCGCGGCGCGGCGAGAGAGAGCGAGCGCGCGCGGGAGCTGTTTACGAGCGCGTGTCAAAAATAATGCCGTCAAAAAGCCGCTGCCGCTTCTATAAATTGCGGTGCGTTCGGGGGATTCTTGTCACTTTAGCTCAGGTGTTAGCGCCGCTGTCATGTTAGCTTAAGGGTTACACGCTAAATATACGCACAGAACAACAACAAAAAAGCGTGGGTAATGTACACTTTGCATGAATATTTACAGGAATACGACACGACAACATCCTTCACACTTGTAGAGGTTAATTGAGTAAATGGCAGGTAAAAGGTTGTTATTTGCAGATTTTGTGGTGTTGTTAGATAATTATTGTGGGTTACTTGAACATGTCATTCAATTAGATAACGATTTAAATATGGACATCCTTTGAGCTGAATAAATATCACGTCTTTTATAATACCTTTGAGTTATTAATAGATTACAGCAGGGCTATTCAATTTAATTTTCCGAAAGGTCAAGGCATCTGGGCCGGAGGTGCACAACACGCCACTGCTGTAACCAGGGACTAAACCAAATTAAACCGATTATTTTTATTATTATTATTATTATTATTGTTATCTTTTTTATTATTATTATTATTATTATTATTATTATTATTATTATTATTATTATTATTATTATTATTATTATCTTTATTTTTTATTATTATTATTAAATTGAATAGCCCTGGATTACTGTAAATCAGTTATTTTGCTTTTCACACATAAGTGGATGAGTGGTTGTGGAGAACAGAAATACATTTAAATGTTCATTAAGAGTTTGGAGAAGAAGCCATTTCCTTCCATTACGTCTCCTGTTCCTGTTTTCTAGCTGCGCATGGAGGACAAATTGAAAAACACTTACAACTAATTAAACTAGCAAACATTAGTCAAGAAATGCTTCTATTTTAAAGAACACAGAAGCAAAATGTACTTTTAGCCCTCGTTTAATCATCTTTACAGTGTTCTGGAGTTGTATTTAGCTTCATTCACACTTTAATCCATTAATCCTGTTTACGAGCTCCTCTCCATCGGAGCCTCACAAAACACTCGGTTTCAAGTTTCAGATTTGTGGCATCAAAGGTTGAGATCTAGAGGTCTCCTGAGCTGTTTTTAAGTCCATAAATCATCTCCAGACTCATTTAGGCCGCAAATCACTTTCATTACAGCCGCTTGCCCACATTAGCATGTCGGGGCAAGCTAGCTTTTGTTTTTTCCTCATAGTAATTCCCTCTGGTGCCAGTAGATGGAGTACTAACTAACTAACTAACTACAAATCCTGTAGCGGGAGCGCCCGACTGATAGAAAGTCGTATGGTTTTCAAGACATACTTTATATGAAGTTCTAAATCATGAGATGCCAACGCAAAAGTACAAGTGCGGGATTATCGCAGCTAACTCAACTTGCATATATTTAAAATATATATATATATTCCTGTTTCTTCCATCTGTTTCATTCCATAATATAATGCAATAAATCTCTATATGAACCTCAGTCCTTCCCTTTGTTTCAGGGATGATCCAGGCCCTCGCCGGCTTCTTTACGTACTTTGTGATTCTGGCAGAGAACGGCTTCCTCCCCGGGAGCCTCGTGGGCATCAGGATCGAGTGGGACGACCGGGAAGTCAACGACCTGGAGGACACCTACGGGCAGCAGTGGGTACGTAAAACAAACGCACCTCAGACACACCGACGGGCAGCAGTGGGTACGTAAAACAAACACACCTCAAACACACCTACGGGCAGCAGTGGGTACTTAAAACAAACGCACCTCAAACACACCGACGGGCAGCAGTGGGTACTTAAAACAAACACACCTCAAACACACCTACGGGCAGCAGTGGGTACGTAAAACAAACGCACCTCAAATGCTCCTACGGGCAGCAGTGGGTATGTAAAACAAACGCACCTCAAACGATCCTACGGGCAGCAGTGGGTACATAAAACAAACGCACCTCAAACGCTCCTACGGGCAGCAGTGGGTACCTAAAACAAACGCACCTCAGACACACCCACGGGCAGCAGTGGGTACGTAAAACAAACACACCTCACACACTCCCTTCGGGCAACAGTGGGTACATAAAACAAACACTCCCACGGGCAGCAGTGGGTACATAAAACAAACACTCCCACGGGCAGCAGTGGGTACATAAAACAAACACTCCCACGGGCAGCAGTGGGTACATAAAACAAACACAATAAAGCTTGAATGGTTAAAAACGGCCACAGCTTTTTGCCAAAACTGATTTTTTTTTAAATTCATATAAGTTCATGTTTGCTGATATAAAGCTTCATGTCAGTTTTTGTGTCATGGCAGGCCCAATAATTCGACATATAAACCATAAACCAAGACCAAACCAGAGTCGGCCTTCTTTGTAGCGACCTTTAGCTTCTCTTTTGGGAAGTCGTTGTAAATATTGGGCGTGTTTTTCGGCTTGCTGTGGCGGTTTCACAATAATACACCCTGTAATGACTCAGACATTATTAATATGCTATTAAAAACATGTGCATACAATTAGCAACGGCTCAGTGGCGTTTCACGTGTTTTTGTGGCGCCGGGGTCAGTTACCCTGCGACCCCGGACAAAACCTTCCAAATCGTTCAGGCGTCTTACCTGCCGTTTCTCTGCCGTTAAATCTCTGCGTGTCTCTGTGCGCAGACGTACGAGCAGAGGAAGATCGTGGAGTTCACCTGCCACACGGCCTTCTTCGCCAGCATCGTCATCGTGCAGTGGGCCGACCTCATCATCTGTAAGACCAGGAGGAACTCGCTCTACCAGCAGGGCATGAAGTGAGTCCGACTCGGCGCCGCGCTTCACGCAGACGCGCAGACGAGACGAGGCGGGGGCTAACGCTAATGCTAACAAGAGGGACACACGCCGTGCTACGTCGCCTTTGTTTTTGTAGGTTTTTACCATTTGTTCGCTCAACAAAATGGATTTCTGTCGTAAATATTGCTCAATTCCGGCTAGTTTATGGACTAATAATTATCATACAAGTTTTGTTCAACATGGATGATAACAACTGGATAAAAGCTAAGCTAAGTTAGTTGGCTAAGTTCAAGCTAACGGTTTATTTAGGAGTGTTTTATTCATACTCATCAAAAACGCCTCTTCTGCCCAGTCCGAGACCTGTTCTGTCCGACATGTTGTTTTTCCGCTTCATTCACGCCCGTTCACGAGCTTCTCTTCACTGCGCCTCACAAAATTGTCGTCAAATGTAGGGATCCGGCGGTCTCTTGTGCCGCTTTTAAGTCCGCTCTGGGCATTTTTGACTCAAATCACGTCCGTTACAACTGCGTGCAATGTCGCTTTAGTATCTTATTATTGTTTGTGATGAAGGAATGCCTGACTTTTTAATGTGTTTTTTTAATATATTCTTGTAAATTCTGAAACATGTGATGCCAAAGTAAAGAGACAACAGCACGTTTAAAGGCCAATGACAATACAAATGCATATGTGTCCTTTAAACGCACTGGTAAACTGTGACAGATATTTTGACCCCTTTTGAATCCTTTTATCCCCCCGTGTTCATTCTTAACGCATTGATCTGATGCTTGGCCTTTCTGCGAGGCCAAAGACACAGAAGGATTAAGGGGACCAAACATCGAAGCGAATCGCCCTCCGCTCTCCAAATGTCACGTCCGACCGTGGCGTTTGTCACAGCCCGGACACGATGGACCTCGCCGTCTGTTTGGGAGATTAGCTAATTGCAGTATTGCTCGCATTTTTTTTTTTTGAAACGTCGTCAAAAGGTCAACGATGAAAGGTAGTGCGTCCTCGAACATTTAAGAGACGCAACGAAGATGGTGCCTTGAGATACTGGGGTGGTCTTCAAAACATGTCCAGGATGAGTTCACGGATTCGCGCGTGGGTTTCATTTTACCGTTCATGATAATGGGCTCTGTGCGCGCATCACTTCCGCGCACGACGTCACATCCGGTTGGGGGGGTTCACGGAGGGGGTTCACGGAGATGCAAACCAAGTCTTTGGACGTTTTATTTGAACCTCCTGAAGGCCTGGTCCATACTGTGCAACAGATTGTTCTACACCAACCAACAAGATGGAAAAGAGCTTTAAGTTTCTCGTTGTCGTCATGTAACTTTGAAGCTAAGTCGCTAACTAGTGCTAGCATGAACGTATCATCCGATCTTGTTGTGTTCTCCTGATTGTAATTGACCCAAGTGTGAGGTAAGAGCAGACCTGCAGGTGAGGGCCAGAGCTGGTCCCAAAGGTCCATTTGGAGGAGGACATGAGCAACCAAAGGTCTGTCCAACATGTTCAGAGCTTTAATGATTCGAACATGGACACGTTTAATCTGGAAACCTTTGTGTTTGTTCATAAGTGTCCAAACCCGTCCCCACAGAGAAGTGTCCAAACCCGTCCCCACAGAGAAGTGTCCAAACCCGTCCCCACAGAGAAGTGTCCAAACCCGTCTCCAAAGAGAAGTGTCCAAACCCGTCCCCACAGAGACCCGTCCCCAAACCCGTCCCCAGAGAAGTGTCCAAAACCCGTCCCCACAGAGAAGTGTCCAAACCCGTCCCCCAGAAGAAGTGTCCAAACCCGTCCCCGCAGAGAAAGTGTCCAAACCCGTCTCCACAGAGAAGTGTCCAAACCCGTCTCCACAGAGAAGTGTCCAAACCCGTCTCCACAGAGAAGTGTCAAAACCCGTCTCCACAAGAGAAGTGTCCAAACCGTCCCCACAGAGAAGTGTCCAAACCCGTCCCACAGAGAAGTGTCCAAACCCGTCCCCACAGAGAAGTGTCCAAACCCGTCCCCGCAGAGAAGGTCCAAACCCGTCCCCACAGAGAAGTGTCCAAACCCGTCCCCGCAGAGAAGTGTCCAAACCCGTCCCCGCCAGAGAAGTGTCCACAGAGAAGTGTCCAAACCCGTCCCCACAGAGAAGTATCCAAACCCGTCCCCACAGAGAAGTGTCCAAACCCGTCCCCACAGAGAAGTATCCAAACCCGTCTCCACAGAGAAGTGTCCAAACCCGTCCCCACAGAGTAGTGTCCAAACCTGAGAAGTTCCAAACCCGTCCCCACAGAGAAGTGTCCAAACCCGTCCCCGCAGAGAAAGTGTCCAAACCCGTCCCCACAGAGAAGTGTCCAACCCGTCCCCGCAGAGAGTGTCCAAACCCGTCTCCACAGAGAAGTGTCCAAACCCGTCCCCACAGAGAAGTGTCCAAACCTGAAGTCCAAAGTGTCCAAACCCGTCTCCACAGAGAAGTATCCAAACCCGTCTCCACAGAGAAGTGTCCAAACCCGTCCCCACAGAGTAGTGTCCAAACCTGAGAAGTGTCCAAACCCGTCCCCCAGAGAAGTGTCCCACCCGTCCCAGCAGAAGTGTCCAACCCGTCCCCCAGAGAAGTCCCCGCCAGAGAAGTGTCCAAACCCGTCCCGCAGAGAAGTGTCCAAACCCGTCTCCACAGAGAAGTGTCCAAACCCGTCCCCACAAGAAGTATCCAAACCCGTCCCCAGAGAAGTGTCCAAACCCGTCCCACAGGAAGTATCCAACCCGTCTCCACAGAGAAGTGTCCAAACCCGTCCCCACAGAGTAGTGTCCAAACCTGAGAAGTGTCCAAACCCTCCCCACAAGAGAAGTGTCAAACCGTCCCCCAGAGAAGTGTCCAAACCCGTCCCCACAGAGAAGTGTCCAAACCCGTCCCCGCAGAGAAGTGTCCAAACCCGTCCCACAGAGAAGTGTCCAAACCCGTCCCCGCAGAGAAGTGTCCAAACCCGTCTCCACAGAGAAGTGTCAAACCCGTTCCCCACAGAGAAGTGTCCAAACCTGAGAGAAGTGTCCAAACCCAGAGAAGTGTCCAAAACCCTCCACAGAGAAGTGTCCAAACCCGTCTCCACAGAGAAGTGTCCAACCCGTCCCCACAGAGAAGTGTCCAAGCCCGTCCCACAGAGAAGTGTCCAAACCCGTCTCCACAGCGAAGTGTCCAACCTGAGAAGTGTCCAACAACCCGTCCCACAAGAGAAGTGTCCAAACCCGTCCCCATAGAGAAGTGTCAAACCCGTCCCACAGAGAAGTGTCCAAACCCGTCTCCACAGAGAAGTGTCCAAACCCGTCCCCACAGAGAAGTGTCCAAACCCGTCCCACAGCGAAGTGTCCAAACCCGTCCCGCAGAGAAGTGTCCAAACCCGTCTCCACAGTGAAGTGTCCAAACCCGTCCCACAGAGAAGTGTCCAAACCCGTCCCCAAAGAGAAGTGTCCAAACCCGTCCCCACAGAGAAGTGTCCAAACTGAGAAGTGTCCAAACCCGTCCCCAAAGAGGTGTCCAAAACCGTCCCCACAGAGGAGTGTCCAACCCGTCCCCACAGAGAAGTGTCCAAACCCGTCTCCACAGCGAAGTGTCCAAACCTGAGAAGTGTCCAAACCCGTTCCAAAGAGAAGTGTCCAAACCCGTCCCACAGAGAAGTGTCCAAACCCGTCCCCAGAGAGAAGTGTCCAAGTCCCAGAGAGAAGTGTCCAACCGTCTCCAAGAGAAGTGTCCAAACCCGTCTCCCAGAGAGAAGTGTCCAAACCCGTCTCCACAGCGAAGTGTCCAAACCCGTTCCCCAAAGAGAAGTGTCCAAACCCGTCTCCACAGAGAAGTGTCCAAACCCGTCCCAACAGAGAAGTGTCCAAACCCGTTCCACAGCGAAGTGTCCAAAACCGTCCCACAGAGAAGTGTCCAAACCCGTCTCCACAGAGAAGTGTCCAAACCCGTCTCCACAGAGAAGTGTCCAAACCTGAGAAGTGTCCAAACCGTCTCCACAGAGAAGTGTCCAAACCCGTCTCCGCAGAGAAGTGTCCAAACCTGAGAAGTGTCCAAACCCGTCCCCACAGTCGTGTACCGTAGTTACAGAGTGTAGCTGTTCGTAGTCATGTGTTTTGGCCTTAAAAGGTGGTCCAGCAGACCTCGTCGGTTCCTTCAGGATCCAGTTCCGATGCAGTTGCATCACAGACACAGTTTCACGTCATTACATGATCAAACTATTTGCCTTTAGTGCTAAATAAGTTCTTTCAGCTCGTGTTTGTTCTACAATATAATGTTTCAGAAGTGATTCACCTTTTAAAGCACTAAACCTGTGTGACCGTGCCAGAAGCTCCAGCACATGTGCAGCCGGGGAACAACCATGGGGCTCATTACTGTATCAAAGGACACCCTGAAAGTGGGACATCAGAAGTGCCACCTGTCCTCCCTGACACCCAACGGAAGGGGCATGAACAACGCAGCTTGTGTTCTTTTATTAGACTGATTTGTTCTTCTCTCATGTTCGTTAACAAGACCAATTACTTTAAATATCTGAGCTCTTCAAGTGATGAAGAAGTAGCACTGTTGGTTTTACGTGACATCACAACATCCTTAAGAGACTAAAGTAATGTACAATGACATGGAATATTACAATGTTCAGTGATCTCTGTTATCACACATTAGAGCACAAATGAACTCTAATGTGTGATGTTTGACTTCACACAGGCATTTGCAGTCTATGTTTATACACTTACAGGGTTATGTGAAATTATTAACGGTTACAAAAATGAGCATTTATTTTTCTAGATCATTATTACTGTATAAAACTGCCCACAAGGTTATTCATTTGCATTTAAAATCATGATTTTGTAAATCCCGAAACACACCCAAAGTACTCACGTTGACTTGTGTTCATGATATTTATGTCCAAAATAATCCAACAGAAACATTCTGAAAAGAGGCAGGGCTAAGACTTTAGATGACGTGTTAAAACGTTGAATAAACATCCACATTTGTCACACCGCGAGTCATTAGAACAGAACATGGCTGTAGATGGGACAGTCAGTCTCAATTTACAGTTCGACAGCCCCCTTGAACAGGACCACATAAATCCTGTGATTAATCCACACTGCCAATGCTAAACACATGCTACCATGCTAATGCTTCATGTGGATCCAACAACATTCAGATGAAATAGCTTGTGTAGAGCCTGGTGTCATCATCGAGGTTGCACATATGCAGAGGCAGAGCACTTCTGGACACAGCAGTGGTGAATAACTGCCCTCATCTCTTTGTTTTGGAAGTAAAACTTTGATCTCCTTGTGATGTCACAAGGAATTCTCCACAAATGCATTCATTACAAACAAAATCTGAATGTAAATACACTACTGTGTGCTGGGCGTTTGGCCGGATCCACTCCATTTACCATTTGGAGTTCACTGAAATAACTTCTGAGCCATGAAAGAAAGCAAAATATTCACCTTTGTCATATGTAGCAGCTACATTTTCCTTTTCTTTCTTTTTTCTTTTGTCAAAAGGTGTGATTTGTTGTTAATTTTAGTAAGTTTTCAACCAAAAAACACTGATTTAAAGGCCACTTATTATAAAAAATGTGCTTTTTAAAGCTTTAAACTGTTATATCCCACATACCTGGATTGTATTTAGCTTCATTCACTCTTGTTTCTGAGGTTGCTTTCTCGGAGCGTTCAAAAATAACTTAGAAAATAATTTATTGTGACTTTTGATTATTGTCCGTACTTCTCCTGTGAGTCCATAAACCATCACCAGACAAATTACTCTTTTAGCAAAGCAGTCACGTTGCCGAGAGCTTATTTTTTTATTTATTTTATTTATTTTATTTATTTTATTTATTTTATTTATTTTATTTTATTTATTTTATTTATTTTTTTATTTATTTTATTTATTTTATCTATTTTATTCCCACACCTTAAAACTGTTAACTGGAAACGACGATTTAGATTTTAAAGCGTGTTTACCAAATGTAGACGTTCTTTTAACTTAGAAAATGTGAAATACTTACTCCCAAAATGACCAAAAGTCCTCTTTAACACATGTTATTTATGGTATTAGTCGCGTCGGACAGTATTTGCGGTTCTCTCGAGGCGTTTTGGATGTGTAAATGATGACGTGCGAATCGCTCTTGCTCTGCAGAAACCGCATCCTGATCTTTGGGCTGTTCGTGGAGACGGCTCTGGCTGCGTTCTTGTCCTACTGCCCCGGGATGGACGTGGCCCTGCGCATGTACCCGCTCAAGTACGCCACCGGCACTACATCGCACCACATACGCAGACATGCTGTGCTGTACTTCTGTAAATACTGGCACCCACAGGCCACGCTATGGTCTCTGTTCTAACATTGTTCCTCATCAAAAACACCCCAGAATCAGCATTTCGGCGCCCTCTCCCCTCCGAGCGTCCGAAACCCTCGATCTGCGACGTTTTCTCCACCTGTGACGTGGCGTAGATCATCTCTAGACTCTAGTTCTGTGCATTTCACGATCAGTACAAGTGCGTGCTGAGACCGGGGAAGTGAGAGGCCGGCATGAAAACCATTCCCCCTGCCGCCAGTAGATGGCGCCAGAACTCAGGTTGTCCCAGGGTAAACGGCAGAGATCCGATTGCAATTTTGTTCATTGTAAAAATAAAGAGTTCTAAAACAGGAAATGCCAAGCTAAAGGTTCTCAAGAGCCCGTTTAAAGGCCAATGACAGTACAAATAATGCATAATATTTGTCCTTTAAGGTGACATACACTGTAAAAGCAGCTCTGAGGGTCAAAACAAGACTGCCGTGGGCTGTTTGCATCTAATTATAAAGCAAGTGCGCTGTTAGCATGCTATAATTGCTAGCTTTACTGTGAAACTTAGGATCCGTTTGCACCTCTGTAAAGTGTTGACGATCCATGCGCACAACCGCCGCCTCTAACGTTGACAGTTCCATAACCATTTGAAGTGAAAATATTCAGACAGTTCTCCCCTCGTTTTTACAGTGGGTGCCGTGTTAGCGGAGGGCGGCGCTCGTGCGCGACTCCACTCAAGCGACAAATAGCCTCTTTGCATTAGTCCTAATGGAGCGCCATTAGCCCTCGCTCTGCTCTCCTAATGTGGGCTCTGCCTCTGTCGTTGCCAGGATCTTCTGGTGGTTCTGCGCTCTCCCCTACAGCCTTCTCATCTTCGTGTACGACGAGGTCCGCAAGTACATTCTGAGGAGGAGCCCGGGAGGTAAGCGCTCCGCTCAGAGGAAGAGGTCACGCCTAAAACCACCAACACTCTGAAACAGACTTCAGATGCTTTGGATCGGGTTTGGTACTGGTTTGGTCCTGGTTTATTTTAGATTTTGTCTTGGTTGAATTATTTTTAGATTTGTCTTGGTTGAGTTCTAATTTGGTCCTGGTTTAGTTCTGAATTGGTCCCTGTTAGCTGAATTGTTAATCTTAGTTTATCCTAATTTCTTTTTGTACTGATTTGTCCTGGTTTAGTCCGATTTTTTTCTGTTAGTCCTGGATTTAGTCCTAGTTATATTGATTTGGGCTAGTTTAGTCCTGATTTTTTTCCTGAAAGTCTTCTTTAGTCTGCTTAAGTTTAGGCCAATTTATGATTTTGTCTTATTTAGACCTGATTTGGTCAGTTTTTGTCCAAATTTGGTCCTGGATTAGGCCTTGGGTTTTATTGATCCCGGTCTTAGCTGATAACCATTCCTGGTTTGTCCTGGTTTGTCCCGAAATGTCCTGTTTAGTCCTGTTTAGTCACTGAAAACATGCCTGGTTTAGTCTGGAGCTTTATGTGAATAAACTGGTTAGCCTGTTTAGTCTATCGTATTAGACATTACATTTCCATTTTCACCATGTGCTCCATCAGACAATCCTCAAACAGCCTCCGAGTGCGTTTGCGGCCGTCGTCCCCCCCCGCTCGTCGCCTGTGCCACCCCCCCCCTCGCCTCCGTCGCTGTATCTCCGCCCCCCACGCCTTGTCCCGTCCCTTGGCGCGTCTGAACTGCCACACTGAGCTCCGAAAGTGGTCTGACTGATGTGACTTTCAGGAAACGCTGGTCCAAAGTCGAGGCTGCTCCGAAAAATGCGACAAGCGAAACGTATCGGATAGAAACGAGCAGAGTCAGGGACTTAAGCTGCGTGCCCACCGTTAGTGGAGGTTTCTTTGGTTCCACTGGATTCCTAGCCAAAAGGTGCAGTGCGGAACTTTCTGGTGGAGGGAGAGACGCGTTTACACCAGAAACGTGACTGAATCATATAATACCATCTTAAAGTGCAACTAATTGTAGTTGCAGTTTCTCATTGAAACGATGACTCCACACTTGGAAATTCCATACTGTACCTCGTGGGCAAATGTGGTACCTGAGCCAAAACGTCTTTAATGTCAATAATCAAAAATATAACTAAAAACACCTTGATTTGGTGTTTCTCGTGTTGAAAGCAGAACTTAGTACCAGGGGTGATGGAGCGCCCCCTGCTGCACACATGTGAAAATACACTGTCAGAAAACGGACGCAAAAGCTTTTCCCTTTTTTTTTTCTTCATCATAAATCAGTATAATCACACAAAAACATTTGGCAAATACAAAAATACACTTGAAACGCCCTGAAATTACATGTTTAATGACTTACAAAGACATTTAATCCGGTGAAAATGTTCCTTAGTTTTGCTTTAAATTGTGCCAAACTTGATGGAGTTCTTCACAAACTGCCACCCGATCGGCTCGAAAGGTTAAAACCATAAAACCTGTCACACGCACTTCAAAGTATCATATCTGGCGCACTGCTGGCCACTTGCTTGTCACCACGGAGATGTCATCGTTCCACGTTCGTCTGGCTCAGGTACAGTTCTGGTCCGATCCCAGTTCAGACTCAGACTAAAACACCTTCAGGTCTATCGCCACGTTTACAGTACTCTTATCTTACGACAGTATCTTGTCGTCACTGTGATTTGTTTGATATTGTGGCGTGTCGGTCTGTACTGTCACTCTTGGGCCCCTGCATTCGCTCCGGCCCCCCCCCCCCCCACACACGCTCACGCGTCGTCCCTCATTCCTGCCACCGGTAATATCTCCGTAATCCTGTGCTTATGATGGTCCAAGAGAAACAAAACACTGGTGAATTGTTGGCTCGGTGGTGGTGTAGCCCCCCATGAGGACACTCCGGGGACGCACCGCCGAGCGCTCTCTCGCCTCTATCTTATCCACTAGTCCAGACCCCGTCCTAACGCCCCTCCCTCCGCTTTCCGCCCAACCCCCCCCACACCGCCGAAGAGCGCTCAAATAAAAACCCTTCATTCCCGGCTGAAATTAATATACAGTAAAGTTGAGACTCATTTTATTGTTTTCTCGCTGAGTCAGCACTAGTATCGCACATGGATGCATCTGATGGGAGTTTGTCGTCTGCAAATGATACGAGCAAACGCGTTAGTTCGGAAAATGCAGAGGGGGTTTTGTCAAGTATATCCTCTGTAGTCCGCCCCGGGCAATTTATGCATTTATCTTTGGGTCCACAAATATGTCGCTTATGAACTTCAAAGATCGAGTTGAAATATTTGCATGGTGACTGCACAACATGATGAGACGTCGCGTTCAGATAAAGAACTTAGGTTATCAATCAGGGGAGCGACAACCGCGAAGACGCGCAAAGCCCCCCTCGCTCCACGCACGCCGGATGGAAAGTGACAGGAGTGTGTCAACAGGCAGTATCAAGAGTATCAGCCACACACCACTAACGTACGCTCGTGTATGAGAGGTGAGAAACATGTGAGCACACTCGCCAGCTACAACCCATAGATCCTTGGCTCGGTCGTGTTGCCTCTTCGGCAGGCTCCTGGCTCTCGGCCCCACACGATGCTGGCTCCTGGCTCTCGGCCCCGGCTCCTGGCTCCTGGCTCTCCGCATTTTTTACAACCAAACGGATATGGTATCCTGGCTTCTTCCCAGGCTTCCCGGCCTCGATCCCTGAGAGCGCGCTTTAGAAGCTCACGAGTCCTCCTGGTCCTGGGCTCCTGGCCTCCTGGGCCTCCTCGGCCCCGCGCGAGTTGGCCTCTAAGGCTCAGTATGGCACATCCGGGCTCTCCACCCTCGGAACTCATGGACGTTCTCGCTTCCCCCACGTTGCTTGCCACTCACTCTCAAATGGCACATGCATACGTCTAGCTGTGTTGGCAAAGAATAGTCAGGAAGTTTTCTTGTGAATGAGACTGTGTCCCAGCAAAGTCGCGTTTTCCGAGAAGTCGAAAATTGGTGACGAGCTTTTTAGCCGAGACGATATCTGATCCTGCAATGAAATTAGGAGCGCACCTCAGCTCCCACATACCAATGATCAGATGAAGACTATTTTGAACTGACCGTGCGCAGCATCAGCAGCATTGCCCCCTGCAGGTTCCATTTGCCCAGCGAGCCATCCGAACTGTCGATACCAGCACTAACGATCGTGAGCTATGGTCTCATCGTTGTCGCTGCAGGAGAGCGACACACCAAACATCGACTGAGGCGACACTACTGGGAACAGGCCCAGAGGGCGGCTATATCATTGCGAGCATGATTCCATCGTTTCAACTGATCTACATGAGTACCGCGCAGCATCAACATACCAAAGATCTGGACTCTCTAGCGCAAGAGCAGTCTAACCAAACAGGACGTATGATAACACAGTTGGTCCCCTATCGGTATACAAAAACACAAAGAACAAAACATCCGCACCGATAATCGTCACTCTTACAACTATTCAAACTGAGTTTGAGTATGACAAGAAGGATTTTTAAAGAGTATTATTTATTTTATATATATATTCCCTGCTATGTCCCTCCATGGCGAATGTCATTTATTATGAGCCTGGATTGATTCCACAGCATTGGCTTTAAAGCGATTTATGTCGGCCTCACATCTATCCAGTACAAGCGTTTACATTATTCCTATAATTTTTTTAAAAGCACCATAAGCGCTGAAGAGCATTCGCCTCATCTCACAGCCATGAACTCCAATCCTGGCGACAGTCGTTCTCGCCCATGGAATCCGTCTTGTCTCCACCGGTGAATGGAGATCAAAGGAGGTTAACTGCGCGTACGCTTTGCGAGACTGTACTCATCGATTGAGACGAGGAGACGATAGCTATTTTTCGAAGTGGCAACTAGATGCCAACTAATTAGTTTCATTTACAATGTCATACTTTTTTTTGCAGGAATTGAAGATCCAAACAAATTCATGGCATTCGGACCCTGACTTGCATACATCGTGCTGACGTCTAACGCGCGTGAGAGAGTGGATTGCTGGAGCTGATCGATAAAGCGCGTCTTAAATGACCACGCGCCCACCTGCGGACCAAGCAGCATCTCGTTCAAAGAGCGTACGCGCGATGTTTTGTGCCTGTTGAACTGTGCTACCCGAAACACAACCTGATCACGTGGAAACTAGCACCGGGCACTGTTGGACATGATCCGTCGTAAACATATATGGCATCTATCGCTGTAGTTCTAAGATCTGTGTACTGTCGTTTCAAATGACAACAGCATACAAAAATTCTCGCTTTACATTGTGGCAACCATACTTATCTGCACAAAATATTAGTATACTCGTATGCATGTGATAATATCCTCTTAGTTGTGCTATCACAAAGAATTACTCTACAAATGAATCTATAATAGTACGATATCTATAATTTCAAACTCTGACATGTTTACACATGCTATTTGTACAGTACATGATGGAAAATTGCTAACTTCCTTTGTTCTTTTTTTCGAGCGTCAGAATAGTAATACCTACTGAATTTAAGAGAGAAGTTTAATCTCTTTATGCGTCGGTCTGCCAGGATCTTCTCATAACACTCATATGGTCATTCTCCATAGGCACTCATCTACATGCAGCTAGTATAATGACGCTCACAGTTTCAATTGGCTCTCAGACACTACTCCGCGTCAATCCGAAGGTACAGGCTCTGTGGGGTCTAATCCATAAATATCTCCAGACAAGTAGCAGAGTCCTTGAAGCCATTACTTCTTGACTTTCATTCAAATCTCCTTCATGCTCATACTTGAGTAGAATATGCGTAGCATTTATATACGTGCGTTATGTAGATGGCAAGCTAGCTTGTTGTTTAGTTCAACCCAGCTGTAACCTTCACTCTGCTCTTAACGCCAGTAGTGGGGTTCTACATCAATCACTGTCTTTCTCGGTTGCTCACCGAATTTCTGGACTATATTGTGACATTATTTTGGAGAGGAGTTCTAAAGCCGATATCCACTGAAGGCACAAGAGAGAGCAAGATTCACATAGTGCTTGACAACATAGATCATGTTCCATTATATTGTTTTCCGTAGCTCTTAAAACTGGAACGGGTAGAGCACCTGGTGAGTGGCGGCAAAACGAGTTAGTCTACGCCTGTGGCTACAACCCTACAACACCAGTACCCAACCACTCATCAAAACCCGTAATTAAGATTGTCTCTCCTCTCCCCACTCTGTCGGCTGAGAACACTGGAAGTAGCAAAGAACTCTGAGATCTATATTTAATCACACACTTAAACACCTCACTTAATCGTCCGTCTGTCTCGTAACACGATCGTCCGAGATGTGTCCGTCGCTATAGTGCGAGATTCGGCTTGTAAAGGCACGCTATTGACTGTGATCCGCCATGCCCTCGCGCGAAGAGCCGTGCGGGGTAGCCGGACAAGGAAACGAACATGCCTCGCGGAGATACCTACATATTGAAAAACCTCTAACTCCCAGATGTTCACCTTTATTCCCCTCCCCCCCGCCGGTTTGTTGGTTGGTCCGTCTCGGGACACCGATCCGATCTGGACAGTTAAAGTCATCCTGTGGCTGTAATTGGCGGGTTTTCTCTGCCGGATTCTTCTTGATTGTCATTCTGTTCTCTGCAGTAATCGAAACATGAGGGATAGGCTAAGCGCGCGGTGGCTGACACGACTGCTGAGACTAACGAAGTTGCCGACCGCCCTGAGGATAGTAGAAGGCCGTGGGGCTTTCGGTATCACATAGCTGCTTGTCACTCATTGAGACGCCCCAGGCAAGTAGGCCACTGTCTGGAGATAAGGAGGCGTTTTTGAGTGGGGTCAGAGTGTGATAGGACACACTCGCTGTTACAGTAACCCGCAGAGATATCGGTCACAGAAAAAGAAACTTTACACTTGATAGCTTTTTAGGGTTTAAGGGTGTATTCAGCGGGGTCGATCGGGAGGAAGGATATGCAAGAATAACTGAGAGAAGTTAAAGCTTCTGTCGACAGACACGAGAGCGTTGTATGTGACGAGGCATACAGAGATGAGCGAGAGAAGCTCCGAAGAGTCAAAAACGAGTCTGTCCTGGGGCGGCTGTGGCTGACATAGCCCGCTCTGGCTGGTTAAAGAGGGGTCTAAAGTACACATTTACCCAACTTCTATCGCAGCACGCAGATTCATATAGACTTTCATATTTGTACTCAACGTTTCTTGGCTGTGTTCTGACACCCCTGACTCACTAGTAGATTGATATATAATTATAGCCTATTCTCTGTCAGATGGTTCGAGCAACATGACCAACTGAGCAATATGATACATCACGTTAAGAGGTTTGTCTCCACCAGCTGTTAAGCCATGACCATCACCCTGGTGTGAAATCTTATCCCAGATTATTTTAATAGAATCCACGTGTATAGCAAGTGCCGCCCTCAGACTGTAGAGAGCACACAAAAACCGAAGAATCTCCCTCGGCACTAGAGGACAACTAAGACTACTGTATCCGCACAAACTATTGTATCTGTTTAAATTAGAGGAGCGCAACGAGACAATCAATCGAACAACGCCCTTCATTTTGTAACCGGTTATAAAACCAGCAGTAAAGTGCGATAACGGCGAAAGCGAGCATACCGTATCTATCCAGTTCGCATGAGCTTGATGACATCACAGGAGGCAATTCAGCTCACACTTCCTGTTCACAATTCAAGCTCTCTCTATATCCCACTAAATAAGTCCACAAAATACTCGCAAACAAAAATCAGAAGCAAAGCGCTAAATGATGAATATATTACCACAGGTTTCTTTACCTACCTAAGACAACTAATCAGGCAAAAGAACACTAACATGCGAGAAATGCACTTCCACTGAGCGTGGACTTCAAAAAGGGGGCGCTCTTCTTTCTGCTCCTTTTCATCTCATATTGTGTGCTTCCAGTAAGCTGAGAGATAATAATGTCCACATCCCATAAATGGTAATGAGTCTAGCAAGTGTTGTATGAGAAGAGTGAAATAAAAACATGAGAGACAAAAATACACGCACTAAGAATTGTAAGAGTCATTCGCATAATTATGAAGAGTAAGTGTTCTTTTTCTCCGAAGACTGCTTCATCGGCCACTTGCTACCTTATGGTTTGATACACTGGACGTATCCAGACTAAGACAACAATCTGGCAAATACTGTTAGAAAATCCCAGCGTTCTCTCATAGGTGGTTTTAGCCCAAAGGTCCTTTAAATTGCTGAGACTAGGTGATCTTATATCATGTCTCAAACTGTATCCTCTTCACCAACCTAGCCCTGAGCGTTGGCTTTTCGAATACGTCTTCCCACGTACTTCTAGGCTAGGGAGTTCGGGTTACTCCTGCACCCTCTAAAGTCGAGCACTGAGCTGGTGTCCGATAACGAGCTCTAAACTCCGCAGAGACAACATATAACATACTAACTATCAGCCTGTCCCGCCGTTGCACGCTCGCCTTAATAACAACTCGAGATTTACTCTTCCTTCTCTGCTTCAATCCGACGCAGTCGTGTTGGGCTTGAATTAGAAAACGTATTATTCACGCAGAGCTCCTGGTCGGCAAGTCCACAGCCCAGGAGAGTAGACCGCCTCGTCACTTTTCTCTCGGCGTCGAAAAGAGACATATTCTGAGCCGAGAGCACGAATGTTGCGATCTGAATCGCTCGTACCACGAGACACTGAAAAGTGTGTGAGTTGAGATGCTGAGAAAACGCAGCCGGATCAAAGTATGTCCCCCTCCGTTTTTTGTTGTATGTGTGGTTCTCGGATTGGGCTTTACATAGAGGCAAAGCGGAGGATTCTTCCGCTTCCCGGGCACGCAGTGGGTTCGGAGACAAAGCGCAACAACGCACGCATCGGATGCACTCAAAACTGCAACCAGCACAGAACGACTGCAGGAGCGGGTTAGTGTCCTGGTGATTCACTCTCATTTAGTACTTCGATGAAGGAATGTAAAGGATCATCCCTGGGTTGCTCTTGAGGCCTGGTCTACTGTGAAATCCATTAAGATCTGTTGGTCATTGAGCGGCTTGTTATTACCTATCTCGCTAACTTTTAGATCCTCGGGTTCTGACCGTTCAGTTGAGGATCCCGGATTGCCTGGGTTGCTGCGAGCGAGCTGACTTAGATCGACTTCTGGGTGATCTAGAACGCTCTGTTTTCAGCACTGCATTTAACGCGTGCCCCCCCAACGACGTATTAGTTTTCAGGGCCCGGTTGAAAAGGGCAGGGCCATATGTTTAAAACACAATCTGAAGAAGGACTGGACATGACCGACAAATACTTTCATATATCTCTTTCAATACTTATTATTTCTGCTGTTTTATGATGAGAAATTCGCATCTGAATGATTCATATGGTTAACAGAGGGAGCCTTATATATTTGTATTATGACAACAGATTATACAACTCATTTTCAAAGATTATAACTATATAGCTTCCAAAACCACGACGCGTTGGTTAGATTATTGTCAGGGATAAAATCTTAGACACCACTCTATATATGAACATAAATGGAGCGGCTCGATTATTTCTACACAGTACTTTGCTTCTATTCTACAGACGTCTGCCAACAGAGCCTTTGCGAGTTCTAGCGTCACCACGCAACCACATCAGGTCTGTTGCTCCTCGCCCAGCGATTGCAATAGAAGTCAGGATCATGAGTTGCCAAAAATTGGTGAGTTGCTTCTGTACGGTTCTAGTTTATGCGCCTGCGTGAAAACCCATGAACAAAGCCAGCTTTCACAGTTGTATGAGGGTTCCAGTGAGGATATCAGCTGGCGCGGACAATGAACCAGAGGGGAGAGAGACACACACAACTCCGTGGGTCGTTAGACCCAGGCCAGTATTGAAGAGACACCAGCGAGAGAACCGAGCGACGTCTAGATTGTCCTACGAGTTTAGAACAAGGATCGCCAACACAAACTTATCCGACGATGATTGTATCCAGTCGTGATGAACACGACCGAGGATGTTAGACAAGATCGCACAGAGAAGAGCCAAGGCGGTATAACACCAACTACAAGACACAAGTTACACCAGAGGTAAGGAAAGAAACTCTCCTCAATGTATATATAAAATGACAAATCTAAGAGTAAGACCGAGGAGAGGACACAATAGCCAAGAGGTAATACTCACAAGTTTACAGAAGAAGACCGATGAAGTCTAGGAGCCAGAGTATAGCTGGACAGATCGAAGAGAATTAGTTTATAAAGGACCCATAACCACCTATGTTTTTACGAACTATGTATCTACCGGTGAAGGATTATTGTAACATGCGAGATCTATAAGGAAGAGGACTACGAGTAGTTTTATCAACTAAGATATCACAATCGAAGACCAAGGAACAGTTGATTGAGAGGAGCACCAGGAAGACATTAGAAACACGAAGATCTTGTACAGACACACTCAGGGATAATGTAGTACATCAATGACCCAACGGTACAAGAAACAACAAGATTCTTTGACTCTAAACCATATAAGATGTTCAGAAAACCACAAATGATAAAGAAGTCAAAACCAGTTCAGACGATTACAACTTTCCACGTTATTGGTCAAAAGACATACAAGAAGTTAACTATAGATGAGTTTTTGGCTCAGCACAGGTTTGCTGGAGTAAGACTTTCTAGTATGAGAGATAGAACCTCATCCATTAAAGCAGGAGAAAGAGGTACCAAGAATAAAAGACAGGAACTAAAAGTAAAGGTGACTTGTAGTTTTCAAGAACAGGAGTAAAGAAGTAGCCCAGCAAGTTTTTAGTTTATCAAGGGACAAAACACCTAGTAATAAATATATTTATCTTAACTGCATTTTAGTTCAATGAGTCGTCCAAACTGTCAAAGGCACTTTCAGTTTTTTTTATATATATTTTTTTATATATATATATATATATATATATATATATATATATATATACACACACACACACACACACACACACACACACACACACAGTACATATATATATATACATACACACACACACACACACACACATATATATATAACATAGCCACTAATGTGCTTCTGCTCATGAATCAACCGCGTGGGTGAGGGTTGAGTGAACACTTTCCGTTCATGCCCGCGTCATGCAGCGGTGCATGTGGTGCAGCGAGCAGCCAATCGGAGGAGTGGATACAGGAGCAGGGTTTCATCCTCTGAGCCGTTTGGACAGTTTGAAGAAGGGAAACGTGCAGAAGAGCGCAGCGAGGAAGACCATGTGATGTGCCGCTTTCAAAACGTTGACAAAACCATGAGGTGCTTTGCATTTTCACTTTCAGCCATTTGGTAATTGAACAGCTTCAAATCACTTTCCCTCAGTGTACGAAAGACTGTAGACCCTGTTTGGTCTTCAGTTCAACTGATGTGTACATGCATGTGTAGGTTGTTGTTGTTGTTGTTGTTACTTTTAATGGCGGTTGGCAGCCAACTGAAAAGGTGCATTTACCACCAGCTACTGTAGTTGTACGTCTTCAAAGTATGTATTTTACGCCGTACCACAAATAAAAAAATAGAGAGAAAGAGAGAGAGATTTTTTTTTCTTTAATGAAATTGTGTCACATGAATTCCATCCCGTTTCAATGACCTCGTGTGCATTTTTTCAAATGCACCTTTCGGCTGCCAACCGCCATTCACTCTTTCTCTTTTTTTCTTTCTTCATGGTAATGTGTAAAACACATACTTTGAAAACGTACAACTCCAGTAGGTGGTGGTAAATGCACCTTTCGCCTGCCAACCGCCATTAGAAGTAACAACAACAACAACAATTCTGAGCACGTTTCAATGATTCAAGTGATTTGATCAAGCCGATCAGGGAGGAATCAGAAAAGAATCAGAGGAGGAAGAAAAGAAGCAACCCGTGTGTGAGGGTTCTGTGAGGTTCAGTAAAGCTCCTGACCCGTCACCGGAACATATCATTGCTGTCCTGACCCGACACCCTGCGGTGACGGCTCCCCAGAATCCAAACATCTAAAATATCACGTGATTACAGTCTTCACTACACTCTACAGTGACACACACTACACTAGACCCGACAGCTCTCAAAGGCCCCTGGCTCATTTAAGGTACGCATGGAATGTTCACTCTTTAACCAGTAAATGTATTTTTCTCTCTCCCAATTTCCACATTATTTGATATTTTGTCTAATTCATTTTGCTTCAATTTCAATTATTATTATTATTATTACTAATGTTTATTACTTTGAAGTAGAAATACTAACCAATTGTGAATGGATATGTGCATTGATTTTATTTTATCTGAAACATGATTTAGAAGTCATAAATACTAATAAATATCCTTGTAGTTT
Source organism: Chaenogobius annularis (assembly GCA_015082035.1). Taxonomy (NCBI): domain Eukaryota; kingdom Metazoa; phylum Chordata; class Actinopteri; order Gobiiformes; family Gobiidae; genus Chaenogobius; species Chaenogobius annularis. Next base: position 51,388 of record BJKM01001070.1, on the reverse strand, counting down.
GTTACCAATTATTTTTTTATCTGGTGATTGTATTGCAACGCGCGAGCGACAGTGTCATTTCCCTTTAGTAACTAACCGCTTTTGTAACTATGGACATTTTACAATACAAATGTTTATTTTAATTCACGCAAGACCTGACAGACCGACAAAAATGTACAAACAATCAATCATATAACTCTATAATATTTAGCTACAATTAATTTCAGATTTAATTTCTTTAAATGACCGAGTACGACCTTCTCCAGAGCACGAGCTGGTAACAACATCCGCCGCGTCACTTCCGCTCAGCATAAATCCAACATGGCGCTGCTCTTAAGGTCAGTATGTTTCTGCTCTTCTCGCTTTCGTTCACATTTTGTCACCTTTGCTTTATTTATTTCAAAGCGACACCTCGGCTCGCACATGTAGACCGCGCGCACGCACAGTTTGCGGTCGTAAAGGTGCCGTAGTAGCGTTTGTTTTGTCGTAAAGACGCGACGTGGCTAATGCTAATGCTAACGGAGCTTGCAGCGAGAACAGGGACCGTTTTAAAGCCTGATTTGTCGGACTGAAAGCTGCGTACGGTCACTTAATGGTAGTAAATGTTGTGTATATAAAAGGGTTACAAATGATAAACACTTTTACTGTTAAAATCTTTACCTTGCTTCGTTTGTAAGTGCATTTTAAAGTTTTCTGAAGATTCAAACTTTAACCCCAGATCCCCCCAGTTAGAGTTTATTACATGATTATAATAGTTTGACCCTAAATGCAAAGAGGTTGAGTGTAAATGCAAGAGGCGTGAAATGTAATGTTGTAATTGTGTTTGTAACTGAACAATTCAATGCCAACTGACCTCAGATGAGACCTAAACGTGACTAAACACTTCATTGTGCTTTCAATCACACTGTTGAATAGATCATTTCTAGTTTGGAACCGTAATCAAACTTTCTGAATGATAAAAATAAGTGTCAAACCATTAGAAATCTATTATTTTACAATTACGCTATGACCCGAATAGGGCTGCAACAAGTTAATCAATTAATAAAATCGCAACTAAATTAGTTGATGATTATACAAGTAATCAAATAATCGTGAACTGGTCCATACACAGGTTCTGGAAGTCGTTTTTATGACTGAAATTGAGCCGTAATTCCGTGAAAATGACGTGGAAACTGTGCACATTGAGTGTATTTGACGAAAACACTCTTCAGTCCGTAAACGTGCTCCACCAGGATCTTCAAATTTAGTGCTCATACTTTCATCACGTCACGTTTGCGCTCTAAACAACTAATCGATGAATTGAAAGACTAATCGGCAGACTAATCGATCAGCCAAACGATGGTTCAGATGGAAGATGTAATGCATGTTTTGTAGATTTAGATGATACTCTGTTCAGTTTGCCCTTGCGCTGTTTTGCCTGTAATCTAGAACGTTCTAAAATGAGGGGTTTTCTGCTGCAGGTCGTTGGCTGGTCGGGGCGTGTGTCTGTCCAGAGCCCCCTCTCTCCAGATCAGCCCCCTCCTCCTCTGCAGACAGTGAGTTTGTTTCCCCCCCCCCCCCCAATTGTCACGCGTGTCATTATGTTGTTCTTCTAACTCGAGTTCTTGTCGTTTCGCCAGTGTCGCTCCGATGGGGACCACGGCCAAAGAGGAAATGAACAAATTCTGGGCCAAAAACTCCAAGCTGAACCGGCCCATGTCGCCCCACCTCACCATTTACAAGTGAGGAACGCAGCGACGTCACGCTTCTTTTGCTTTTCATGGCGTGAGCGCCGATAGTTTGGATTCAGTTCTTATCCAAGCTTAAAACGTGAAGTTAAAGCTTCTTGATTGTGGTCATTAAATCAAAGTCTCATTTGAATATTTGGCATTCAACCCATGTAGGCCCGCTGTCTCTTATTTGCCACAAAGCCAATTAAACATGAGCACAACCAATTTGATCGAGTCGTTACCCCAGTTTTGGTTTGTGTTGTCGATTTGTGTTCTGCTGAATCATTGTGTTTAGTATTCACCAGCTGCGCTCTGTTAAAAAGGAAAACTTATCATTTGGGACAGTAACAGTAATTATAGCCCTCTGACCTCACATTGTACAAAAATGCGGGATGGAAATGAACAAGGCAACGCAAATCATCTTTGACGCCACCGTCCCATTCAATGTTGGAATAATGTACTTGGGCCTCAAGACCCCCACCATGAGCACAGTGGATGGATACCTTTGGAACGTGCTCGTGGAAGCTGGGAAGAAGGCAATCACAGAAAAATGGACGACTCAAACCGCTCCGGCGATTAAGGACCGAACTAATATCACGCGCCATGGAAACAGTGACCACAGGACTCACAAATACACAAAAAACAATGGACAAAATGGGACAATTATTCAGAACTTTATATGCTCTAACTCCTCTTCTTCTTCTCATTTTACTCCTTTTCTTGCCGTATGTTCTCCCTGCTCCAGCTCGTTCTTTGTGTTTTTGTGTGTGTTTTTTTTCTTCCTTTCTGTTGTTGTTGTTGTGTGTTTGTTGTTTTTTCGTTGATCTAATACAAAATAAAATGGCAAATGAGCAGTGAAGCGCGTCTCTTACTCTGAGAGGTTTCAGCCGTGTTTAACCCGAGAAACCCTGTGTTTCAGATGGTCCGTCCCGATGATGATGTCGGTCACACACAGAGGAACGGGCGTCGGCCTCTGCGGAGGTAATGCACCACGCCCGCGTTTGTACAGACAACCTGTGGCTAATGAAGACCTTTAAAAGCACTAAGGCTCCTGCAGAGACGTTATTGATGGAAGTCGAGTCTTTATTAGGGCTGCAGCTACGATTATTTTAGTAATCGAGTAATCTATCGATTCTTTTCTTGATTAATCAGTAATGTAAATTTTTTTTGTCATTCAGTAAACCATTTAAACACATATTAAATCATTTTTTAGATAAACATTATAGCTCATAGTAATAAACAAATACAAAATAAGGATTTCTGCTTAAAATAACACATTTTATTCTTAATTTCATATAAATTTGTCCCCAAAACAGCAACATTTCACTTCAGTCCAAACTGTCTGTTTGTATAGAAAGAATATATATAAAAGGACTTAATTAACTTGTCATAGGTAACAGTTACAGTGGTCGTCACATCACTTAAAATAAGCATTTGTTAAACGTTATGTTGGGTGGGACCTGCTGGTGTTTTGAGCATTTTGCGTTTTGGCTCCGTGGACTTTAGCCTCCGCGTCTCGGACTTTCTGTATCACAACAGATTACCACCGCGGTCCTCGTGCGTTTCCATGTGCTGCGTTTAAAAGTACGACTGTGACTGGAAGCAGAGTTGTTGAGTGGGGGGAGGCGGGGCGCGGGTCCGCGGTGGCGTGTCGGGGCTGGGCGGAGCTAGATGCGGTGTTGAGAGTGCAGCTCGGGATTATTATAATGCTCTTTCACACATCCAAACTCTTCCCAGTCGCACTCGTGAGTTTAAACGCGCCGCTCTCTTCCTGTTGCGCCTTCGTCAGAGCGGAACAGCTCCGTGTGAAACAAAAGCGCCACAAGTCGATCCGTGCCTCCACGCGCCACAGATTCACGTGTTTTTGATTAAATATGTAAATTAAACGAATCATCGAAGCAATATAATATAATCGAAGCTTTTTTTGTAATCGAATTATTCGATTTATTCAGTAATCGTTGCAGCTCTAGTCTTTATTCTTTTAACATTGTGATTTATTAATGTCACTGTCTTTGTTATAAGAAGTTCTTTTCGTGTGTTTTAGAGTCTGTTTAGTCCAGATAATTTACAATTATAATATGATTATGATTGTTTTGTACGCTCATTGCAGCTCTAGTAAATTGTACATTTCTAATTTGTAAGATAAATTGGCTTTTTAATATGCAGTTAATTTTTCTTCCTTTATTTTATATTTTATTTATTTTATTTATTTTATTTATTTTATTTATTTTATTTTATTTATTTTATTTATTTTATTTATTTTATTTATTTTATTTATTTTATTTGAGAATCTCATAAAATTCTTCAGAGTTTTTTTATTTTTTTTCTCAACTCAACAAGTAAGTTTTTAATACTATTCTTTTTTTTTTTTTACATTGTCCCCTAAATGTACAATATTTGTTTGAGCAATCGCACTAAACTAACCACACTAACTACTGTCACGATGAATCAGACTCTTAAGTATCTGTGCTGATTGTAGTTTGATAGCGTTAATGTTTATCTGGACAATAGAGACTCTAAAACGCACGTGAAAAGACCCTTTATCCCAAAGACGGACACGTTATTAAATCAAAGTGTAGAAAAAGGTGGAACACGTTTGCGTTTTCCGTCAGAAACGTGCATCATTTGTCAGTATTCTCGCCGCAGAGGCCGTCAAACGCCAGGTTTACGCACTCATTTAGCTGAGAATGTCTGACTTTACCGTTCACAGAGTTACACGCCTTTTTTACTGCGATTGCGGGGTCTTTGCTCGGTTGTTGCTCCTCCGCTCGAGTCGGGCCTAATTCGTGTCGGGTTCGGATCGATCTCAAAGTGTCTGGAGGCGTTTTGATCCATCTCTTATCGATCGGGCGCCAGAATCGTTTAGCCAAGTTTAGGCGCTCGAACGCTCGGATGGTCCTACCGGCGTGACCCACATACAGCCGGAGTGGTGCGGGGGCGGCCAGGGGGGGCGACGGAGGTCACTTTGGCACAGAACAAATGTTAATGGAGGTCGCGAGCGAAGAGCCGTTTAACCGTCGCAGGTGATTTTTAAGTTAATTGGCTTCTAAAATCTAGAGCGTAAGTTCAGCCTCGTCTTGAGCGGAACGTCGTGGTCGTTTTGAGTCGAGCGATGATTCTTCGTCCGCCACGTAAACGTTGTGCGAGCGAAGGCTTCGACAGAGGGGACGTCTGGACCATGTGCTGACTAATCGTGCTGAAAAGTAGTTCTCAGACTCAAACGACACAAACAGAGCGCTTTTATAACGAAATACAACATGATTAAAGTGGTCAAAATAAGGATAAACAATCGGAAGGAAAATGAACCTTAAGAAGCCTTCAGCCCCATGTTCTGGCCTTTTATTTGGGCGATAATGTATTTAAAAGACTTTTTAAAACTGCAAGGGGCAAACAAAGGTCTGGCCCCGCCCCCGTTTGTGTGCGAGGGGCATTTTCCCCCCATTATCCTCGTTTTATTGCACGTTTCTTTATAGTTGTGTCACTGGGGGCGTCCCGATCGCTGTGAGTCGGGGGAGAAACATCAGGATGTAACCATTATTGACACACAAAACGAGCGTGAAATCCTTCTGTCCCGACACCATGTGACCGGCTTTAGCCAATCAAACGTTCTGAACACAAAAGTGAAGTTATTGCGACACAAACGGCTCCAGATTGAACTGAAACGACATCATTTTGCATCTAAAATAGTCAACAGTTTTAGCTCTTTTGTTGGATTATATTGCGACCTGAATAATCACCGTGATCGATTAACGACTCATCTGTTATTTCTGGTCATCAGTTTAATCTGGCAGCTAACACATTGACGTATGGAGCAGTGGTTTGGTTTGTGAACGGTCCGTAATGATGGGATTTGACCAAGATGAAGCTGGTTTCTTGTGTCACTTTGGGGCGTTTGTCCGCACAGCTCAGTCAACGATTATTAAATGATTCATTAAACTTGGTCCAGCCCTAAAAGGGGGTCGATAAAAGCCTCAGTTGTGCTTCTCCTCGTCACGTTTGTCTGTGATGGACTGTTCTGAAACACGGTCCTCTTTCTCTGTCTCCGCAGCGATCTCGGCCTTCGCCGTGGCCGCTCTGGTCTTACCCGGGACCTACCCGTATTACCTGGACCTGATCCACTCGCTCTGGGTCGGGCCGGCGCTCATCGGCTTGGCAAAGATCGGCATCGCCTTCCCCGTCTCGTTCCACACCTTAAACGGCGTCCGCCACCTGGTACGTCACGCTCCGACCGAAATGTTGTATGTTTGTCATTTTTTAAAATATTTGTATGTACACAATGAAAACAAGAAACGGGATCAAAGAGCTAGACTAATAATAAAACAATAAAAAAGAATAATAATAATAATAATAATAATAATAATAATAATAATAATAATAATAATAATAATAATAATAATAATAATAATAATAATAATAATAAAAAATATATAATTGTAATAAAATAATTAAAATCGTAATAATTATTATTTAAAAATAATAATCATAATATTATTATTATTATTACGTTAAATTAAGTCCAATAGTCAAGTCCCATTTTTTGTATGAATTACATTTTTGGAAGAATATAAACAATAAAAACAAGAAACAGGACCAAAGACCAAAAATAATGGTAATAATTAAAAAAGAAATAATATTAATGTCATTGTTTACATTTGTCTGATGCATTTTACTGTTTCAATGTTGGACCAGGTTTGTCCCAAGTATCAAAACCCAGCTACACTCCCGTAGACGTATCAATACTGCAAAAAACCCATCACAAATGGGACAAAATGGCACCTTTTCTAACTCGTTTCAGTCTTGTGTAGTTGTCGGGATAAAGTTACACAATGTCATATTTAATGTTGACAATGACGTTCTATTGTCTTAACGTGGCTTTCTTCTTGTTGTCGCGTCAAAATCGGAATCGAGGGGCGATCTTTGCTTGGTATCGTGTGCCAATCGTGACCGGGCCATATAAACCAGTCTTTTCTGGACTAAACGGACTCAAAAACACAAAACAGAAGAGTTTTACGACAAAGACGGCGACATTATTAAACCAAATGTCAAAAACGTACAAAATGTTTCAGATTTTTATCAAAAATACACTTTATTCGTAAATGTTCTCCATCTAGAAGCCTCCAGTCGCTGTATTTGAACCGTTATTTGTCCATAATCTATTGAAAACCATGGCTAATTAACAGTCTAATGTGTTGATCAGATTATTAAATTGGTCCCTTTCCTTCGCTCCCGTTTACCTCCCCAAACCCAAATTTACCCACTTCCATTTTGACCAAGTCGTCAGAACACGTGCTTTCTTTTGACCGTCTGAAATTTCCGCTCGGTTCTTTCAACATCTTTGTTTGCCATTTGACTAACAAAAACACGGCGTATTTGCCGACGCCCACGAGCACGCGGCGTTTCTAATTCTCTTTCTCTGGTGGTTCTTTTGTCGAATGCAGTGGTGGGACATTGGGAAGGCTTCAGAATCCCCGAGGTCTACCGCACGGGCTACACGGTGATCGGGCTGTCGCTGCTCACCTCGGTCGCCGTGGCGTTCCTCCTGTGAAGAACCGCACGGACGTCGCGACTCGCCGTCTCTCTGTTTTCTTGTCCTTTGTGATTCTTGTACATTAAAACACATCTGTGTGTGGCACTTTAAACGGAGTCTTTGCTGGGTCACTTCTTCAATTAGTCTGTCTATTTTAGATGGAGGTCGGTCGGTTCAGGGTTTTTATTTTATTTGTTTCATTTGTTTTATCTGTTTTTTTGTTTTTTTTGTTTTATTTTGTTTGTTTCATTTTTTTTCATTTGTTTTGTTTTATTTATTTTATTTGTTTATTATTATTTGTTTCTTGTTTTATCTGTTTTTTTGTTTTTATTTTGTTTTTTTGTTTGATTTATTTTTTTTATTTGAGTAAATTTTTTTTTGTTGATTATTTTATGGTTTACTTTTTTATTCTTTTTAACACAAACAGAACACCCAACAATAACAACAACAAAAAACACAATACAAAATCAAAAGAATTGTTTTTTGTTTTTTCTTCACATTTTTGAAATGAACGAGAACAACAGAAACACAAACTTGACGCGGGCAGAACGTTCACACACAACTGTAGCAAACGCATCAAAACAGTGGTCTGATCTGATACTAATATATTATGACTGGAGTAAAAGTAAGAACATGACACCCGGTCAAAGATCACTCCAGTACAAGTAAGTAGCTCACTGTTACTCAGGTTAACGCACTGAAGTATTCTCTACTCGAGTATCAAAGACGAGATGCTGATGTGTTCTTCTGTAAATACTAGAATAAAGGATGTAAAAGCTGGAATTGGAAGGCCTATTTGGTCATGGAACATTGGAGTTCAATTTAATCAGCCGATATTTTGTGTATTTACTTTTTCCAAAACGAAAGCAGGATGAAGTCTGCGAGAGCTGTTTGCAGCTGTTAGCGAGCGTCAAAATGGATTAAAGTCGCGTTAGAACGATTGTGTGAAAAGCTTCTGTGCGAGTCCGGAACATCTTGCACGAATCAAGGCTCTGAGCCACGTTTAAGTCCTTTTAAGACGGGGAAGTCCTCAAAACCACTGTGTACTCGGGGGGGGGGAACGGAGCGGAGTCAAAGTAATACGAATCTGCTAAAGTACAACTCCAGAGACCCTCCAAAACTGCACTTGAGTAAATGATGATAATCACGTTCTAATCATGGCCTGATCAAAGTCTGGAACGTGAACGCGACACTCATTAAATGTCTGACAGTTTGTTAGTAAATTGGACATACATGAGATTAACTCGGCGTCGGTGTGGCCAGAGTTGGAACTGCAGCGGGAGAGCCTCATCGCACTGTCTCTGAGACAAATCATGATTGTTGAATGTAGATGTTGTTGTTGTTGTGTTTTGGGTGTGAAAAGTGAGACGTGACCCACTTCCCGCCGTGCACTTGTTGCCGGTGTGGAGGCGGCTCGTCTATAATTAGAGCCGTGGCCTACATTAGAATGCCTTGTATCATTTGTCACGATTACTGTGGCTGCTGACTCGCTAATGACTCGCCAAAACTCACAAAAAGTCGCTGAAACTGCGCTGAAGCCGAGGGTCACCTGCATCTATTTCGACCGTCTGCGACAAAAGATTGATGATCCTGGGGAAAATCGTGGGTCGGAGGTCTCAGAGTGAGACGGGACAAAGACTGAACTTAGAACCACCAAAGACGGCTGTGATTGATGTCGAACCCGTCTGATATTTAAGACTCTTGGACTCAGACCGAGTGCTCTGGCCGTGTCGACGGTCATTCTTCTCAGACATGTAAAAAACACTCCTCAAAGTGCAGCAGAGGAGCTCCACGTGCATCGGGATCTCACCAAGACTCTCAAGAGACTTGCAGAGACTCTCCAAAACTCTCAAAAACACGTAGAGACTCTACAAAACTCACCAAGACTTTCCGAGAATTTCCAAGACTCTCAAGGACTTGCAGAGACTCTCCAAAACTCTCAAAGACCCTCAAAAACACGTAGAGATCTACAAAACTCACCAAGAGACTCTCAAAGACTTGCAGAGACTCTCAAGGCTTGTGCAGAGACTCTCAAGACTTGCAGAGACTCAAGGACTTGCAGAGACTCTCCAAAATCGCAAAGAGCCTCAAAAACACGTAGAGACTCTCCAAAACTCACCAAGACTTTCGAGAATTTCAAAGCTCTCAAGGACTTGCAGAGACTCTCAAAACTCTCAAAGACCCTAAAAACAGTAGAGATCTCTACAAACTCACCAAGAGACTCTCAAGGACTTGCAGAGAATCTCAAGGGTTGCAGAGACTCTCAGGGCTTGCAGAGACTCTCAAGGGCTTGCAGAGACTCTCAAGGCTTGCAGATAAAACTCTCAGAGACTTGCAGAGACTCTCAAGGCTTGCAGGACTCTCAAGGATGCAGAATCTCAGGATTGCAGGACTCTCAGGATTGCAGAGATCGCGTGACCAAACACACAGCACGTTCAAACACTTCCGTTCACTAAAGTGAACACGAGCTTGTCTTTGGTGCAGGACGAACCCTCCGGTCGTCTCGGGACCCTCGTCAGTCCTTTGGTGGGACTTTTCTTTCCCAGACTTGACTATTCCTGGCTGCGTTGAGGTCGGTCTCATGAAGTCTCCCACAGGCTCGTGGCTGATGTTTGATCTCAGTGTTCAAAAGCTGGAACAAAAGGCAGCGCTCGCCACCTCGGACGCCCTCCAGGGTCAAAGCGGCAGACTCATATTTGTACTTTCAAAACTCTCTCTCATCTACTTCTATTCATTCCACCTCTATTCTACTGCATGTTTTTGACTTTACAAAGCCAAATATTCCTAAAAATACTCGCCAAGTAAAAAAGGCAGAAATATGTCACAGTCTGCCCATTAAATGACGTTTTACGAAGATGTTGCCAGTTCGTGCCACACTTTTCCTCTGGTTTCCTCTGGTGATTTGGCGACTTTAAAGAGCCAGATTTACGACCAAGATAAAAAGTTTTAATTGAACACAGACAAATACGTCCAGGTCGAGAGTTTTGACTTGAAGAAGCAGCACATGATTGAATATTTCAGGTCACGGAAGTAACGGCTGTATTCAGGGGTGGAACGTAACGAATCACGAATACTCTAGAGACAAGGAAATACATTTAAACTTTATTGGTTCTGAAGGAAGTTTTACAAGAAATAAAATCCAGACGACAACCAAGCTTCCGGTTCCTGCTCAAACGGACAGGAACCGGCCACGTTCTTGCCTCGGTCTCAAAACGGCTCATTCTTTTTGCAATTTATACTTTTTTTTTTTTTTGTGTGACTGGTTCTTCTGTTTTATAAGTCCAACGGTCTCATTTATAAAGCATGTATTTCTAGTTTTGTGATGTATAAAGAAAACTAGATAGTAGAAATGTGCCAAAAATGGTCCAACATCTCTTTTGAGTGTTTCAGGAACGAGGCAGAAGTTGATCCGAGCTGAACGAAACGAGAAGCTGGCAAGTCCGAAGACGTTTGCGCGTACATTTTTTTTTTTTTAGTAAGAACGCCGCGTAAAGCTTTGCGAATGAGACCCCAGATCATGCCCCGAGTGTCGACCGGAAGAGGAAACGGTTCTGAACGGAGAAGCATCAAGTCAGAAGGGTCCGAGTCCAAAGTCGAGTCCCGAGTCTTCGTTCCTTTTGGTGGAGTCGAGTCTCCCGTCATCGGCGTATGAGTAAAAACCCGACGGAACAGGCCGATGTTCCCGTCTCAGATTCATGATTCAGTGACTGCGTTCTGGGGTTTCTGGAGCCGGTCAGGTCCAGGTCCAGGTCCGGTCCAGCAACACCAAAATCGTGCCAGAAGGAGTGAGCTCAGCGTGCCACGTTCTCCCATCGGCTGATTCCTTCTCCTTCCTCCCGATGACGGTGCCAGGATTCAGGAGAAGGAGACGTCATTTTCACACACACACACACACACGCGCGGACACACACACACACACACACACACACACGGACACACACACACGGACACACGGTTTGGCCCGCCGCAGGGTCCAGATGTTTGGCACGAGCTGGAGAAGGCTTGAAACGAATGAAACAAAGTCTTTTTTTTGTTTTTGACATGGCAGATAGGTTAATGTGGGCCACAAACAAAGCTAAAAGGGGCTCAGGCCAAATGTTAGAGCGTGAGACCTTCCTTTCTGTGTCGGACGGGCCGTTTATGAAAGGAAAAACATGGAAGAAAAGCAAACGCTGCTCAAGATGATTCGATTAGCTGTGATTATTCCAGGACTAAGGAACCAATCGTGGCAGTTTTTAGAAGCTAAATAAGTCTTTTTTTAAGTTCACTCTGTAGAGCACTTTTACGTCCGTTTTTTTAGTCACTTTTAGCTTCATTTCGCCATAAACTCGTCGCAAACTTTGAGTGACGTGAAAATGGTGTCGTGTTTTTTTCCCCTCACAATAATCCATAATGAGAATACTGCGTTTGTCGCCCGGTTTGTAACGCAGTAACGCTAATTAAATGTAGTATTCTGAACACGTCTTATGTATTTAGTGCGTATTGTGTGTATTCAGTTGGACGTGAACAGCACAAACATCCGATTTTGTGGTTTGCGTGTCATTTAGTTGCTCTTTCATGTCCAGAAATCGGACGCCAATCAGATTTCGGGGGTCTTTTTTTAAGTCTAAATTAAAAACGCATCTTCATATTTTGGTCTTGTCTAGTGTATGCAGTATGTGTATGCAGTATGTGTATGCAGTATGTGTATGCAGTATGTGTATGCAGTATGTGTACGCAGTATGTGTACGCAGTATGTGTACGCAGTATGTGTACGCAGTATGTGTACGCAGTATGTGTACGCAGTATGTGTACGCAGTATGTGTACGCAGTATGTGTTCATTGATTTTGAAAGTATTCTTTGTATTCACGGCAAAGGGGAAGGTCAAGGTTATTGGGTTAATCAATAATCATGATTATTCAGGTCACGTTCAGGTCACAATGTCTAATGGGATATAGAAATAACTCACTGCGATGAACAGAATGAATTTATTATTATTAAGAGCTGTTTGGGAGACCGTTTGTACAAGTTGATCCGTATGAATCAGACTCATCACGTGTGGGGTCCCGCAAGGGTCCATATTGGGGCCCACGCTTTTCCCACTGCACATTAATGATCCATGCAAACTATCGAGGGTTATGAAGATTGTACTCTTCGCGGATGACACGAATATAATCACTTCAGGGGAGGATCTGGTGCAACGTTTGGACCGAAGATCTCACGAGTTCCAAAAACGTCAAAACTGGAAAAGACCCCACTGAAGTTCCTGATTAGATGTTTTGTGGAAACTGTTATAACACATTTATAACCTCTGATTACTCTCCAAAATTGTGTGCAAAGTTCCCGACAAAGATCACAGCTGAAAAGTGATGGATCACAGTGATATGATTTCATTGATTAGAAAACTGCTCGGATCATGTTCAGGGCATCACAAACCTCTCCTCTTCTTCACTTCCAAAAGCTATTTTTGGATTGGAAACGCTCGTCACAAATTCACTCTCAGAGGTCCATAAACGACATCAACCTCGGGTTAGAACCGCTTTCAAATCCATGTGTGTTTCAGTACGGGGGGCTACGCTGTGGAGTGGGTTAGCTGCGGGGGAGAGGGGGTGTCAGTGAGTGTGCAGATGAAGAGGAGGTTAGTGAGTGTGCGGATGAAGAGGGGGTGTCAGTGAGTGTGCAGATGAAGAGGGGGGAGAGGAGGTTAGTGATATGTCATATACAGGTTTGAAATTAGATAAAATAAATAAAATAAATAAAAATCATCTTGAACTAAAAAAAATGATAATCGTGACAATTAAGTCTTTTTTGTTTATCGTCCGATAAATTGGGTTAAATGTAAATAACTTCAGTCACGGTCTCAGTAATAATTGTTCAATCGAGATGTTTTTTCTCACAATTATCTTAACGTGACATCGATGACTGAGTGCAAATGTGAACTGGGCGAATGTGTGAACTGGGTGAATGTGGTGGGTGAATGTGTGAACTGGGTGAATGTGTGAACTGGGTGAATGTGTGAACTGGGTGAATGTGTGAACTGGGTGAATGTGAACTGGGCGAATGCTTGAACTGGGTGATTGTCTGGTGAAGTGTGAACTGGCTGAAGGACTGGAATGTAGGTGAATATGTGAACTGGCGTGAATGGGAATTGTGAACTGGATTGAATGTGTGAACTGGAATGAAGTTGTTAACGTTAATGAATGTGATAAACTGGGCGAATTGAACTTAAATGGGCGAATGTGTGAACTGGGCGACTGGGTGAATCTGGGCGATGGATGTGAACTGGGCGAGTTGACTGGGCAAATTCGTGAAACTGGGCGACTGGGTGAACTGGGTGAATGTGTGAACTGGGCGAATGTGTGACTGGGCAAATGTGTTAAACTGGGCGACTGGGTGAACTGGAGTGAATGTGTGAACTGCGGCATGTGTGAACTGGGCCAAATGTGTGAACTGGGCGACTGGGTGAACTGGGTGAGTGTGAATGGTGAACTGGTGATGGCATTTGTGAACTGGGTCGCAAGTGAACTTGGGCTGGGTGATTGATGAGAGTGAAGAACTGTGTGAACTGGTGTAATGTGTGAACTGGTGGAATGTGTGAACGGTGAGTGTGAACTTGGTGTGAATGTGATGTGAAACTGGGCGGGAATGTGTAACTGGTGCGAATGTGTAAACTGGTGCGAATGTGTAAAACTGGTGCGAATGTGTAAACTGGGCGAAGTGAAACTGGGGCGATGTGCTGGGATACCTGGTGAATGGAATGTGTGAACTTGGGTGAATGTTGAACTGGTGAAGTGAACTGGTGAATTGTAGTGTGAACTGGGTGAATGTGTGACTGGGTGTGACGTGAGAATTGGCGTGGAATTGGACGTAACTGGCGAAGTGTGAATCTGGCGAGATCTGGTGAGTGAACTGCGCGAGAGGTAAACTGGCGAGTGTAACTGGGCGTGAAGGGGCGGTGATGTGAAGCGGATGGAAGGCGAGCGGTGAACGCGTGTGTGATGGGCAGTTAACTGCGATGTATGGGGGAGATGTATGGGCGAAATGTCGAAACTAAGCAGTGGAACTGGGCGAACGCTGATACTGGCGCGACGTGTGATGCGCGAATGTTTCCATGTGAAGCATGAGTGTCTGCGCGCAATGAAAAGTGCTCTACAAAGGAAAGGACTTGATAAAAGTGGTCTCACTATAAATAGCGAGTCAACTCGTCTGGTTTGAATCATACTGAACTGTGTTTCATGAAGGTGTTTCGGATCTAAACTCTCTGGTTTGAATCATCTGAACTGGTTTCCATGAGTGTTCAGATCTAAACTCTCTTGGTTTGAATCCTCTTGGAACTGGTTTCATGAAGGGGGTGGTCAGGATCTAAATCTCTGGTTTTGAATCATCTGGAAACTGGATTATGAAGGTGTTCAGGATCTAAACTCTCTGGTTGAAATCATGTATTGACTGGTTTCATGAAGGTGTCGGGGATCAAACCATCTGGTTTGAATGTCTGAACTGGTTTCATGAAGTGTCAGGATCTAAATTCTCTGGTTTTGAATCTCTGAACTGGTTTCATGAAGGTGTCAGGATTCTAAACTCTCTGGTTTGAATCCTCTGAACACTGTTTCATGAAGGTGTCGGATCTAAACTCTGGTTTGAATCCTCTGAACTGGTTTTATGATAGGTGTCAGGGATTAACTCTCTGCGTTTAGAATATCTGAACTGGTTTCATTGAAGTGTCAGGATTAATCTCTGGTTTGAATTCATCTGAACTGGTTTCATGAGGCTGTCAGGATCTAGAACTCTCTGGTTTGAATCACTGAAACTGGTTTCATGAAGGTGTCAGGATCTAAACTCTCTGGTTTGAATCATCTGAACTGGTTTCATGAAGGTGTCAGGATCTAAACTCTCTGGTTTGAATCATCTGAACTGGTTTCATGAAGCTGTGAAATCAGAACGTGAACATAGTCTTCTTCATCCTCTGGGACTGGAACACGACCTTCAGATGGACTAAAATATCTGCACAGTGCTTTTGTTGTGACCAAAGCCCCCCACTCCGCCGCGCGGTCCATCCCCCATCAGCCCCAGCGCCGTCCCGGGCCCCCCTGAGCCACAGCCTCACCGCGTGTGCGCAGAGCCGGCGGTGCTGATGCTGCGCCGGAGCGGAGGATGAAGAGGAGAGGGAGGAGGAGGAGGGGGAGGGGGAGCTTTAAACACGAATGAGATCGAAAAAAATGGATGTGTGTCTCTGTGGCGCAATGGAATAGCGCGCTGGACTTCTAATCCAGAGGCTCCGGGTTCGAGTCCCGGCAGAGATGACGCCGAAGTGGGTTTGGCTTTTTAGAGATGGACGATGTGATGAGAGGAAGAAGAAGACAGGGCAGAAAGGAGAGAGAGGATGAATGAGGATGAATGTGGATGAATGTGGATGAATGTATGAATGTGCTGATGGAGGGACAACGCGAGCAGCCCGTTAATATTCAAACATCAGGGTTTACATCAAACCAAAACGAGCTTCTTTAAACAGCCGGGTCTCATTCATTTGTATTTTAAATTTTTATTGAATGTGTTAAAAAAAGAAAAATCTAAAAGTCAATAGAATATATATTTCTTAGGATTTTTTTTCATTCAAATTCATTCATTTATTTTTAAAAATGTGGCCTAAATGAATAAATGTGTTTGATTTTAAATGAAATGTGTTAAAGGATCAGAAAAACCAACGCTCGCTCTTCTTTCCGCTCCTTTTCATTCATTTTTTTGTATTTTGTGATGTCTTTCATATGTTATAAATAAATGAATAAAGAGTGATTTTTAACTGAATCTGTTGAAATGGCTCTGTTTAACTCGACAGAACTATAATAGATTTAATCCACTGGAGATGACCACGAGGTTAGAGGAAGAAACAATCAAATAAACAGAATGCTCAGCTTCCTCTGCAGATTTGATGAGAATTGGATTATTGACTTACAACTTGGCTCCCGTCGTCCTTGCCAACCGTTTGATTCCCGTTTTTAGCCGAAAATATGCAAACACACGGCGTTTGTGCTCCGTTCTTCATCGTCTCAATCTGGACTTTATCTCCGAAACATCTGACGTGTCCAAATGGCTCTTCATAATACACATATTAATACACACGTTTCCCTCCCTTTCCCCCCCACGGCGTTGCTTTCCGTTGGCCTCGCCGCGCCGCGCAGGTTTGGCTCGTCGCGGTCCGAGGCTTTTTGCTGACGGTGTAAATGTGTTCGCGCTCTGGTGTTTATTCGTGCGTTATTGCGCGTGTCGTTCTTGTCCTTTTAAACCGGCTCTGGTGACGTTTCTGTGACGTCTCGCTCATGTTTTGGAACTTTACGTCGGTCCGGTGTCGGTGATTTGGTGTCAGCGCTCCATCTACTGGCAGTAGAGAGGAATTACCACGGGGGAAACGAACAAAAGCGGCACAGGCGGCTCAGAAATGTTGGTGAACGAAGCTCTGAAGACGGTTTTTGACACCGCCATTCCGTTTGATATCAAAACGATGTACTTACAGGCCTTAAAGCAGAGCTAAGTCACATTTTGACCGTATTAAACGCCTTTGTAAGTCGCTGTGATGGTTAAATATGTGTTTAAAACAGCCCCTGTAACATTCGCCGACATCGACATGAAGACAACTCTCCTGAGAAACCCTGGCTCTTTTTCTTTATTTATTTTTTTAAATCTGGCTGTGAAATGTTTTTGTGCGTGATTGTACGGTCTTATTATGATCAACGAAAGATTTTGCGTCCGTTCTCTGACAGTGTATTCTCACAAGGGAGCTGCAGGGGGAGCACTATGGATAATCTTTGGGAGAGTACTTTTGGCGGCAGGGAAAACAAACAAAAAACGGACTGACATTAAAATGGAAATACAGGGGAAAAAAAATAAAATACAAAAATCACATTCTGACTGTGTTTGTTTGAATGTTTCGTGCTACTGTAACTTTAACTGTAAATCTATTTTTTACTGGTCATTTGCTTTCTAATCCATGCCTTTCTTTGACATCTCCTGCTTTTATTCTTGTTGATTGTTGAATGTTGCATCGAATCAACAAAGCAAGTTCCAAACCTTGTTCAATAACCTTTTTTTCTGATTCTGACTCGCGCTCTTTTTTTGACTTTGGATATTTCTCGCACTTTTCTTCTTCATTTATTCCTCTTTCGCTCGCGCCTGATAAAAGGAAACGCTCAGGCTGCAGGACATGCAAAATACAAAACGAAAGCTGCAACACTCTTATTTTCAGTCAAATCAAACATTCTGGGACGACGCGGGCTCAGTTTGTGCTCCAAAACAACAAATTAAAAATGTGCTCAAAAATTCAAAAAACATCTAATTGGATTTTTATATGGATTCTGCATTTTTTTACATTTATTACATGTCTCTAAAACACATTTTTAGTCAAATGAGCTTCAGCTTTGAAAGAGGATTTGTCAAAACCCGACAAAAGTGTCAGTCAGAGCGTCCTCCAACTCCAGCTTCATATTCGCCACAGAAAACCTCAAATCGGATGTTCCTCTGAGCAGAGCTTGTCCACACTTATATTCAGGGTAAATCAGAGGTCAGAGGTCAAAGCTACAGAGCTTCACAAAGAGTCCGCGCATTTGTTTAGGCTCCAAAGTGTTCAGGAACGGCTTCAGTTTCAGCGAAATCTGGGAAACTTGAAACTGAGGGAGAGGACCTCGTAAACAGGATTGCTGAAACAAGCGTGACTAAAACTAAAAACAACTCCAGGTTTGTTTTTGACCAATCTTTAACGTCGTAACACGATTAAAAGCCCAGGTCAAAGATTTAGCACATTTTACATTTTTATCGTGTCAGAGCCCGGTCCTAATCCAGAGCCCGGTCCTAATCCAGAGCCCGGTCCTAATCCAGAGCCCGGTCCTAATCCAGAGCCCGGTCCTAATCCAGAGCCCGTCTATCGCAGAGCCCGGTCCTAATCAGAGCCCCGGTCCTAAATCCAGAGCCCGGTCCTAATCCAAATTGAACTAAAACTGTAATCCTCCAGCGCGTGCGTCGACCGACCCCAAAGTTTGCGGCGACACGCTCTGTGGCGGTTTATTGCACACGAGAACCCACACACACACACCACACAACACACACCCAACACACACCCAACACACACCAACACTTCATTTGGAGTATTTGTACGTGCATACGTATAAATTGATAGTTTACACGATCGAGCAGGTATTTGTGGAGAAAAGTGGAAAACTGTGGGGAAATGACAGGAAGTGACATCCCCAGGACAGGAAGTGACATCAACTCGTTCCAGTCAAAAAGAACTCTTTTTTTGACTCTGAACATGAATTCCACAGAATAAAGTCGCTCTCTTGTTCATTTGTGGATTAAATCAGTGTGTGACGTGTTGTGGTCGATGATCCGTAAGATCAGGTCTCTGAAATGGGCCGTTCCTTCTTTGCCGTTAAAGCCGGTCGTTCTGAGGAAACGCATCGCGGTCACGCGCAATGGTTTTACCTCATGGCGTTTTGCATCGCTCAAAACCTCGGCGGTCTTTGGTTCGAGCCGGTTTGAGACCGCGAAGGGGCTCATACTGTTGTTTGAGACCCTAAAACCTCATCAACGGTGCCAAATGCGACCCCGAATGTACACAGTCTTAACCTGAGGAGATGACGTCACTTCTGGACGCACCTCCGGGACCCTGGACCACCTCCGGGACCCTGGGACCACCTCCGGGAACTGGGACCACCTCCGGGACCCTGGGAGCACCTCCCGGGACCCTGGAGACTCGGACCCTGGGACAGCCGGATGAGCGTTTGGACAACACAAATGGAACACCCTCGTTCATGTGAAATGAAGCCCCGAGTTCTGATTTATGAACGCTTCTTGAACGACATTCATTGGATTTCCTGACCGATTGATTTACGATTTTATTTACAGAGAAAAACAATCCAATAAATATATAATAATAATAAAATAATTAAAACAGAAATAAATTTAATTAAATTTAAAAAAAATAATAGAAAAAAATAAATAAATAATAATAATATTTCTTTTTAAAAATGGACATGTTTAATCTCATCTATATTTGAGACGTCCTGGTTGATTCTCACACATCACAAATGACATCACTGAGATTCATGTCTTTGTTCTGCTCTAAACGGACAAAACACGAGTTTCTGGTATTTTTCAGTTCCAAATGTAAAATGTGTGTAAAAGCGGCTGTAATCACCTCCACCTGGGCCCTGAGCTAGCCCCGCCCCCTTTCCCTCTAGCCTGACTCCTATGGCTGCGTCTGTGCAGTCTGTTCTGCTGCTTCATCAGTGACTCAGGGTTTTACTCAGGTTTTCACTGCAGGTTCCACTCCAGCTCCACGCCACACCAGAACCAGAACCTGAAGTTTGGTTTGGATCTGTCAGAAGAGACCCCAGAACTCTGAGTTCAGCCGGACTCTAACGGGCCTCAGGTTTGACAGACCCTCAGACTTCTTCACATCTCGGGGTTTGGACTTTATCGCGTGACGGACCTGGACCCAAGACGGTGAGTCCAGGTCAGAACTATTACAGCTGCTGCGGACCCCAGAGTCCCCCCTCTGTGGACCTCCTCCTTCTCCCCCCAGTGTCCCCCTCTGTGGACCTCCTCCTCCTCCCAGTGTCCCCCCTCGCCGACCTCCTCTTCCCCTCCTACTCCCCCAGAGTCCCACCTCTGCAGACCTCCTCCTCCCCCCAGTCCCCTCCTCCCCTCCTCCTCCCCCTCTGCGACCTCCTCTCCCCCAGAGTCCCCCTCCTCCCCTCCTCCTCCCCCTCTGCAGACCTCCTCTCCCCCAGTCCCCCCTCCTCCCCCTCTGCAGACCTACTGAGCATGTGCCGTTCACGTTGTATTTTTGCGTGTTTATTGATTTTTTTCAACGTAAATTACAAATGAAACTGATTGAAATGAAACGATCCCAAACCTTTTCTCTAGTTTAGAGCTTTTTCCCTAAAACACTAAACGAGCTCCTGAACCTTTGGAGACAAAACACGTCTTATATTATTATTTTATTTTATTTATTATTTTATTATTTTAATTTTATTAAATTATTATTTATTATTTATTATATATTATTATATTATTATTGTATTTATTATTAGTAGTATTATTAGAGCTGGTTTCTGGAGGTGGGGCCTGATCGACACAGATTATTTTGGATCTCTGCACTAAAATAATCAGATTGATATGGATAAACCTGCGCAGTCCGCTCGCGCAGCCTCGCACAGCCACTCGCGCAGTCGCTGCGCAGCCGCTCGCGCAGCCGCTCGCGCAGTCACTTGTGCAGTCACTTGTGCAGTCGCTTGCGCAGCCGCTCGCGCAGCCGCTTGCGCAGTCGCTCGCGCAGTCACTTGTGCAGCCGCTCGCGCAGTCAATTGTGCAAGCCGCTCGCGCAGACCGCTCGCGCAGGCCGCTGCGCCACGCTCGCGCAGCCGCTCGCGCAGCCGCTCGCGCAGCCGCTCGCGAGCCACTTGGCTAATGCATCTCGTTGCACATGATTGAGTTAATAAAGCCTGTGTTTGCCCGCGCTGCTCTGGTGGTCTCTTTTGTCAGAGCACTTTGGTGGGCTGTCAACGTTAGCAGTGCTTTTGAAGTTAAACTGTAAAGTGGGCGCTGTCTGCTGCTGAACATTGGGTGTTTGAGCGCCATGAGCGGCTCTGATGTCTTTAACATTCATTAGAACGTAATCGTTGGAATATTTAGGATTTGTGGTCTTCTTTTGGACTGGGTCTGTGTCTCGGTTCTGCTGCTGGACGTCATTAGATGTGGAGAGACGTTCTCTCCATAAGTCTGAGAAGCGCAGGAGGCCTGGGATACGAGGGAGATAAGGTCCAAACAGAGGTTTTAAACACGATTATCATGTTGTAAATACGGAGAAGGAGGAGGAGGGGTGGGGGGAGGAGAGAGGGAGAGAGGGAGGAGAGGGGAGGAGGAGGAGAGGAGGGGGAGAGGGGGGAGGAGGAGAAGGAGGGAGGAGGAGGAGGAGGAGAGGGAAGGAGATGGAGGGGAGAGGGAGGAGAAGGGGAGGGGTGGGGGAGAGAGAGGGAAGGAGCGTGGAGAGGTGGAGGGAGGAGGGGAGAGGGGGAGAAGGGGGAGGAGGAGAGGGAGAAGATGGAGGGGGAGGAGGGGAGGGAGGAGAGGGAGGAGGAGGAGAGGACGGAGGAGAGGGAGGAGGAGAAGAAAGAAGTGGAGGGGTGGGGGGGAGGAGGGGAGAAGGAGGAGGAGGAGAGGGAGGAGAGGGAGGAAGGGGAGGAGGAGGAGAGGGAAGGAGATGGAGGGGGGAGGAGAAGGAGGAGGGGTGGGGGGGAGGAGAGAGGGAGGAGGAGGAGAGGAGGAGAGGGAGGGAGGGGGAGGAGGAGGAGAGGGAGGAGGAGGAGAGGAGGAGGAGAGGAGAGGGGGGAGGAGGAGAGAGGGAGAGGGGAGAGGGAGGAGGAGGAGAGGGAGGAGAGGAGAGGGAGGAGAGGGGGGAGGAGGAGGAGAGGGAGGAGGAGGAGGGAGGGGGAGGAGGAGGAGAGGGAGAGGGGAGGAGGGGAGGAAGAGGGGGGAGGAGGAGGAGAGGGGAGGAAGGGGGGAGGAGGAGGAGAGGGGGGGGTGAGGGGGAGGAAGGGTGGGAGAGGAGGAACTTTAAACTTGTAGATAATAATATTATGAATGAGTTCCACGTTAACGACCATGATTGAACTGTACTTTTATTATAAGTGTTCTTAGTCCTGTTCTAGTCCTGTTTAGTCCAGGTTTAGTCCTGTTCAGTCCAGGTTTAGTCCAGGTTTATTCTCATGTTAGTCTCAGCTCTGATGTGTGCAGTGTGATGCGTGTATATCAGGACAATATGGGACTAAACCAGGAACTAAACCAGACTAAACCAGACAACAGGACTAGAAACTAAACCAGACTAAACCAGACTAAACCAGACTAAACCAGGACTAAACCAGACTAAACCAGACTAAAACAAACCAGGACTAAACCAGGACTAACCAGGACTAAAAAGGACTAAACCAGGACTAAACAGCGCTAAACCAGGACTAAACCAAGACTAAACCAGGACTAAACCAGGACTAAACCAGGACTAAACCAGGACTAAACAGGACTAACCAGGACAAACAGGACAAACAGGACCAAGGCTAAAGCAGGTCTAAAGCAGGTCTAAAGCAGGACTAAAGCAGGACTAAACCAGGTCTAAACCAGGGACTAAACCAGGACTAAAACCAGGACTAAACCAGACTAAACCAGGACTAAACCAGGTCTAAACCAGGCTAAACCAGGTCTAAACCAGGACTAAACCAGGACTAAACCAGGACTAAAGCAGGTCTAAAGCAGGTCTAAAGCAGGACTAAAGCAGGACTAAACAGGACTAAAGCAGGACTAAACCAGGACTAAACCAGGACTAAACCAGGACTAAACCAGGTCTAAACAGACTAAAACAGGTCTAAACCAGACTACCAGATAAACCAGACTTAAAGTCTAAAGCCGCTAAAGAGTCTAAAGCTAGGTTAAGCAGCTAAAGCGGACTAAACCAGGACTAAACCAGGACTAAAGCAGGTCTAAAGCAGGTCTAAAGCAGGTCTAAAGCAGTAAAGCAGGACTAAAGCAGGACTAAAGCAGAAAAGCAGGACTAAACTAAACAGGACTAAGCAGGTCTAAACCAGGTCTATAACAGGACTAAAGCAGGTCTAAAGCAGCCGCATCTAAAGCAGGATTAAAGCAGCTGAATAAAGCAGTGTCTAAACAGGACTAAAGCAGGTCTAAAGCAGTCTAAACGGTTCAAACAGGACTAAAGCAGGACTAAACAGCAGGACTAAAGCAGGTCTATAACAGGATAAGCAGGACTAAAGCAGGACTAAACAGGCTAAAGCGGTCTAAAGCAGGTCTACAACAGGTTAAAAGGTCTATACAGGCTAAAGCAGGACTAAAGCAGACTCAGGACTAAACAGGACTAAAGCAGGTACCCTAACAGGTCTTAACGAAAGCAGGTCTAAAGCAGGACTAAAGCAGGCTAAAGCAGGTCTAAACCAGGACTAAACAGGACTAAAGCAGGCTAAAGGGCTAAAGCAGGCAAAGCAGTCTAAAGCAGGTCTAAAGCCGGACTAAAGCAGGTACTAAAGCAGGACTAAAGCAGGTCTAAAGCAGTTCTAAAGCAGGCTAAAGCAGGTCTAAAGCCAGGACTAAAGCAGGACTAAAGCAGGCTAAAGCAGGTCTAAAGCAGGTCTAAAGCAGGACTAAAACAGGACTACAGCAGGACTAAAGCAGCGTAAAGCAGGTCTAAAGCAGGCTAAAGCAGGACTAAAGCAGGACTAAAGCAGGATAAAGGAGGCTAAAGCAGGACTAAGCAGGACTAACAGGACTAAAAGCAGGTACTAAAGCAGGCTACAGTAAAGCAGGTCTAAAGCAGGACTAAGCAGCAAGCAGGTCAACAGTTACACAGCAAGCAGGACTAAAGCAGGACTAAAGCAGGACTAAAGCAGGACATAAAGCAGGACAAAGAGGCTAAAGCAGGTGCGTCTAAACAGGACTAAAGCAGTCTAAAGCAGGCTAAAGCAGGTCTAAAGCAGGTCTAAAGTCGACTAAAGGAAAAAAGTGACTAAAGCAGGACTAAAGCCAGGACTAAAGCAGGATAAAGCAGGACTAAAGCAGGTTCTAAAGCAGGTCTAAACCAGGACTAAAGCAGGTCTAAAGCAGGACTAAAGCAGGACTAAAGCAGGTCTAAACCAGGAACATAAAGCAGGACTAAAGCAGGACTAAAGCAGCGTCATAAACCAGCAAGGTCTAAAACCAGGTCTAATAACAGGACCTAAAGCAGGACTGAACAGGACTAAAGCCAGAGCGGCCACATTAGAGTGAGACATGTTTCTGGACTCTGTGAACTCTTTCTGGGGCAGAAGTCCTTCTCCATCAGTTCAGGAGTTAGAAACATCTCAAGTTAGAACTTAGAAACTTTCAAACGTGTTTTCAAAATCCGTGACGCGCTCGGTCCAGTTCGATCACAAATATCGATTCCCGTCCTGCAGCCTGATTGGCCCGTGGCCCGGTTGAGTCCACAGTCCGAGTCCAAGTCCCGGACCATGTACAGGACTTAATCGCGTCCAAATCGCGGCCTGTTCACGGTCCCGCACCGGCTCCAGCCCTGCTCCGTAACCCCCCCCGCGCCCCCAGAGCCTCCTCCGCCGCCGCTCCGCCCTGCCTTCCCGTTGTTATCCTTTGGTTCGGCTCAAATCGTTTAAACATCCCCCTCCCCTCCCCCCCCCCCCCCCTCTCCCCTTCCCCTCCTCTCCTCTCCCCCTCCCCCTCCCTCTCCCTCTCCCTCCCTCTCCCTCTCTCCCTCCTCCCCTCCTCTCCCCCTCCCCTCTCCCTCCCCCTTCCCCCCCTCCCCCTCTCCCCCTCTCCCCTCCCCTCTCTCTCCCTCCTCCCTCTCTCCCCTCCCTTCTCCTCTCGCTCCCCCCTCCCTCTCGCTCCCTCCCCGTCGCTCCCCCTCCCCTCCCTCTCTCCGCCTCCCCTCTCTCCTCTCCTCCGCTCCCCCTCCTCTCGCTCCCCCCCCCGTCGCTCCCCCTCCCTCTCGCTCCCCCTCCTCCCCTGCCTCCCCCTCCCCCCTCTCCCCCTCTCACACAGACTGTTTTGCTGCAGTGAGCGGGTAGGTATCGCGCGAGTGCGCGAGCGAACGAGCAGCAGCGGCCGTCTCCTTCTCTTCTCCAAAAACACGCACGGCTCTTTGAAGTCACGCGAGCCGGACCTTGTGGAATAACACGCGCGCGGAGTGGACCGCAGGAATACTGTTGGGCTTTTTTTTTGTGTGTTGAATCTGGACTAAACTCGCCCGAGAGGAGGCTACGGGAGTCCGGGGACGACATCGCCGATCCGCGGACTAAGAGTGTGTTCATCTGGGAGCGGACAAAAGCCCGACGCGGTGAGTGCGCGGAAGCGGAGCCGGCGCGCGCTTTTGGGGATGTTTGGGCAGAACTGGAGACACCTGTCACCCGTCTGCGAGAGCGCGTGCGTGTACGTGTGCGCTGTGATGGCGTGCCTGTGTGTGCGTTTAATCCCTTTGGAGAGGGAGAAGAGGAAGAGGGGGAAGAGGAGCGGAGGAAGAGGAAGAGGAGAGCGCTCAAATCCCATGCGTTTAACTGTTTGCGCGCTTTCCGTCGCCGCGTTCACGTCGCCGCCGCTCGTTTCTCATCACCGGAACGACTCCCGCGTCTTCATCACACACGCATTCACGCGCGGCACGCTGTTACGGCGGCTTTGGACCAGCGTCGCAGCGTTGCCGCAGGTGTGAACGCAGAGGGAACGCGTCGCCGCGCGTCTCCGTTGCGCGCAGTTGTTTGAGGAACTTGTTTCGTGCGCACTGTACTTCTCTCATCCTCCGCCATCCCGTCAGTCAAGCGCGGAGACGGCGGCCCCTCCCGGTCCCCGTATCCCATCCCGGCTCTCTCTCTCTCTCTCCCCCTCTCGCGCGAGCAGCACGTCACACCCACCGTCGCGTCGCCGTCCACCGTGTCCCCGCCCTGGCTGCAAGCACCGCCCGTCCCGCAGGCAGCGCGCGCACACACGCGAGCGTCACAAACACGCGGTGCTGCGGCCGGACCGTGAAGGAAGTGCGAGGTTTCGAGAGGAAGAGAGAGGAAGAGTGAGGAAGAGAGAGGAAGAGAGAGGAAGAGGAAGAGTAAGGAAGAGAGAGGAACAGGAAGAGAGAGGAAGGAAGAGAGAGGAAGAGGGAGGAAGAGTAAGAGAGAGGAAGGAAGAGAGAGGAAGAGGGAGGAAGAGGAAGAGTAAGGAAGAGGAAGAGGTAGGAAGAGAGAGGGAGGAAGAGGAAGAGTAAGGAAGAGAGAGGAACAGGAAGAGAGAGGAAGGAAGAGAAGAAGAGGGAGGAAGAGAGAGAAGAGGAAGAGGTAGAGAGAGAGGAGAGAGAGGAGGAAGAGGAATAGGAGGAGAGAGAGGAAGAGGAAGAGGAGGAAGAGAGAGGAAGAGAATAGGGAGGAAGGGAGAGAAATAGGGAGGAAGGAGAGGAAGAGAGAGGAAGAGGGAGGAGAGGAAGGGAAGGAGGAGAAGAGAGAGGAAGAGGAGGAGAGAGAGGAAGAGGGAGAAGAGAGGAAGAGGGAGGAAGAGGAGAAGAGAGAGGAAGAGAAAAGGGAGGAAGAGAGAGGAAGAGGAGGAAGAGAGAGGAAGAGAGAGGAAGAGAGAGGAAGAGGAAGAGGGAGGAAGAGGGAGAAGAGAGCGTCCTGCTGACGTTGTTTGTTGGTTGTTTTGTGCGTAAACGGAGCTGCGTGAGCGTGACATCTTCGTCTCGGTCTCGGTCTCGGCCTCGGCCTCGGCCTCGGCCTCGGTCTCGGTCTCGGCGTGGTCTCGGCCTCGGTCTCGGCCTCGGCTCGGGTCTCGGTCTCGGCCTCGGTCTCGGTCTCGGTCTCGGCCTCGGCCTCGGCCTCGGCCTCGGCCTCGGTCGGTCGTCTCGGTCTCGGTCTGGTCTCGGCCTCGGTCTCGGCCTCGGGGCCTCGGTCTCGGCCTCGGTCTCGGTCTCGGTCTCGGTCTCGGCCTCGGTCTCGGCCTCGGCCTCGGCCTCGGCCTCGGCCTCGGCCTCGGTCAGAGCTGAAGAGACGTTCCTGCGCTCCTCTTCAGAGTTCATGCCATATAAAGAAAAAGAGGAAGTGAGTTTACCGTACACCTGAGATGTTCCTCTCAGGCACGTGGACGTGCTGGACACTGGCACAGCTTTAGAACAGCTTTTTCAGACAGGACCCTGAAGCGGGGTGGACCACCATAGGACAGCCAATCAGCTCGCACCTCAGCTCTGGAGGCGGAAGTGTTTTCTTCACGATGAAAATCAGATTTAAAAGAAACTTCATAAAACTTAATGGTGTTTTCTCTCTTCTCCGGTCTGTGTAGGCCACATTTGAATGTCCAGTCCTACAGCGTCAGCCCCTGTGCTAATGGTCAGTGCTAATGTCAGTGGCTAATGGTCAGTGCTAATGGTCAGTGGCTAATGGTCAGTGGCTAATGGTCAGTGGCTAATGGTCAGTGGCTGTTGGTCCATTAGACATATGTACAGTACTTTACAGTTTGGATGCCTTCGTGCTCATAAGGTTAATGTTTAGTTCTGTCCTTTGACTTTTGGAAACCTCGAAAGTTGAAGTTAAATCAAGCGTCTTCTTTGGGGGGTCCAGGGGGGTCCAGGCCTAACGCGGGGTTCCGGTCGTGGCGCTTTGATCTTCCGAGTTCCCACGTGTCAGTTCTCGCTGAAAAACTCTTCCAACTCCGGAAACGTCGGAAAAATTGCGAAAGATGAACCGCCGCCAGCTTCATGAGTGACGGTTCTGTCCACGTGCGCGGACCTGCTCCTGCCCCGCCCCCGCCCCGCCCCTGCCCCGCCCCGGAGCTTCTGCAGTTACAGATGTTCTGGTCAGGTCTGTTGCTAACGGAGCTAACGTAAACACAGGCAAAGGTTTAGGTGAATAATCGGTGAACGTGTCGGGTCGATACAGTCAGTCAAATGGAGCTGCTTTTTGGCCCGTTCGAGCACTCTTAGTTTTAATGACGTGACTCGTAACTCTAACAAACTGGACTCTGAGGTCGGAGGTCGCCTGGAGCGCCGCATTTCTCTTGTTTATTGGCTTCAAGTCTCAAATGATAGAGTTTAAGACTTTACGCAAAAACAGCTTCGGTTTTAGTTTTTTACAAAAGCGAAACATTTCATCCAAAATAGTGTTGATTTATTCAGCCGAGTCCAGCTTCAGTTCAACTGTTGCCATGGAAATGACATTTACTCTTTGGAAAACACAAGTTTAAGACCGAACCTGTCCCAACACTCACACCACGCACTACACACTACGCACCACACACCACGCACTACGCACTACACACTACGCACTCACACCACACACCACGCACTACACACTACGCACTACACACTACGCACTACGCACTACGCACTACGCACTACGCACTACACACTACACACCACGCACTACACACCACGCACTACACACTACAGACTACACACCACACACTACGCACCACACACTACGCACTACACACCATACACCACACACCACGCACTACACACTACAACTACGCACCACGCACTACACAACACGACTATCGTACCACGCACTACGCATTAGGCACTACAGACTAACACCACACCACACACCACACACCACGCACTACACACTAGCACCATCACCTAACGCACTACACACTACACACTAACACTACACACCACGCACTACACACACACACTACACACTACACACTACACACGCACTACACACTACGCACACGCACACACTACACACTAACACATACGCACTACACACTACCACTACACAACCACGCACACACACAGCACTACACACCACGCACTACACACTACACACTACACACACGCACCACGCACTACACACTACACACTACACACCACGCACACGCACTACACACTACAAACCAACCACCATCCCTACAACTACCATACGTCAGTGGGCTATTGCAACTTAATTTTCCCCGAGGGCCGGTTGTTTGGAGGGCCGGGGCTTCTGGGCTTCTGGGCCGGGGCCTTCTGGCCGGGGCTTTTTTGGGGCCGGAGCTTTCTGGGCCGGAGCTGCTGGGCCGGAGCTTCTGTGCCGGGCTTTGGGCGCGGGGCGGGCTTCTGGGACGGAGCTTCTTTGGGCCGGAGCTTCTGGGCCGGGGCTTCTGGGCCGGGGCTTCTGGGCCGGAGCTTCTGGGCCGGGGCTTCTGGGCCGGGGCTTCTGGGCGGAGCTTCTGGGCCGGGGCTTCTGGGCTGGGGCTTCTGGGCCGGAGCTGCTGGGCCGGGGCTTCTGGGCCGGAGCTTCTGGGCCGGAGCTGCACGACTCGACACTGTAAAAAACAAATATCCCCAACACTGTTTCAGTCATTGATTTTTGTCACAAATAACAAACAAAACGCTTTGCCAACATTGCTTTGCAAAATTGCCCATCCAGTTCTGAACCAGAATTAAACTGGACCAGGACCAACCAGGTCTGACCCCGGACTGGCCCAGAATCCAACAGGCCTAAACCCAAAACCAAACCAGGTCTAAACTAGAGCTAACCCAGGATTAAAGCGGTTAACAAACTAGTTTTTCTTTAATACCTGGACGATGGGTCGTGGGCCGGGATAAATTGCTCAGAGGGCATGATTTGGTCCCCGGGCCTTATGTTGAATAGCCCTGCACTACGCACTATGCCTGGGCTATTCAACATAAGGCCCAGGGGCCAAATCATGCCCTCCAAGCGATTTAATCCGGCCCATGACATCACCATCCAGATATTAAACAATAACAGTTAAATCTTGTTTTCTGGTTTCATTCCGGGTCAGCACGAGTTCAGACCTGGCTTGGTCTTGGTTTAATCCTTGTTTGATTCAGTTTCAGACCTGTTTTGGTTCTGGGTTAGTCCTGGTTCAGTCCTGGTTCAGTCCTGGTTCAGACCTGGTTCAGACCTGGTTAGTTCTAGTCTCGTTCCAGTTTAATTCTGGTTCAGTTCTGGATTGGCTGGATCAGTTATTTTATTGTATTAACTTTGTCGGGATATTTTGTCCAAACCAAACTGTTGTTGCAGCGGCGCGTCGTGCCCCCCGGCCCACCGGCCTTGGCCCTCTGAAAAATCGTATCTTTGGGAAAATAAAGCTGAACTAGCCCTGCACTAGACACTACGCACCACGGACTGAAGTGTGCATTTTCTGAAGGTTCTGAAAGTGTGTGAGTGCACAAGGAGCAGGAGGTGAACAGGAGTCAGAGCTTCAGCAACGGCAGCTGAATTAGCTCAGGTGAGTTTGGACCGGAACAAACCAATGAGAAAAGGCGTTTTGACAGTGTTGTTGCTGGACAGTCACTGCTCGCCCCGGACGCGTCGGCTCGCCCCGGACGCGTCGGCTCGCCCCGGACGCGTCGGCTCGCCCCGGACGCGTCGGCTCGCCCCGGACGCGTCGGCTCGCCCCGGACGCGTCGGCTCGCCCCGGACGGGTCGGCTCGCCCCGGACGCGCGGTCGCGTCGGACTCGTCCTCGTCCTGGACACGTCGGCTCGTCCTCGTCCTGGACACGTCGGCTCGTCCTGGACGCGTTGGCTCGTCCTGGACACGTCGGCTCGTCCTGAACGCACGGTTGAAGGACTCAAGGCCATATTGGGACAGGGCCACCGTTTAGGAAAGGTGCTCTTTTAAAATTCGACACTTTCTTTGTCTTTAAGCCATCGGTTTGACTGTTTTCAATGGCCATTCATAATTAACTATCTGTCGTCGTCAATAACAACCCTGCGACGGGGCTCGACCCACGGCTCTCTTCCACATTCTCGCTCCTTCGTCACCAATAACGTTCATCCCGCGCTCTCGAGTGTGTCGTTGAAAGTCATCTCATTTCGCGTTTGCGTTTAGCCCAAATGTTGCACCGCTGGAGCTCCAGCGCGAACGCTGAAGAGATGTGACGGGGGAGGGGCAGATAAAGTTCAGCTGAAATGTGATCACAGCGTCAACGTTCAGCTGACACAAAAGGCAAATCAAGGCTAAAAATGGAAACGTGAATGAAATAAAGCAACGATGACACTTAAATCCAATGTGAACCAGGGCGTAGCAGGATGTGTGACCTTTGAATGGCTCCGACCGCGTTTTCTGGCGATATTATGAGACTTTTGCCCATTCAAACGACACATCGGCAAAGCAATAAAAGTCAACAGACCAGACCAAGAAGCTGCTTTATTTTTTTTTATTTTTTTTTAAATCGTCATTGTTTAATCAAGACTCAAGTCGGTTCCATCGTATCGGAATCACGTTTGAACAACGTGTGGACGCTCTGAAGTTGCAGATGTTTCGTCCTGGTTCGTGCGACATTTCTCTGTGATTACTGTTGCCGATCGACATCAAACGAAAACTGGAACAAAGTTTAGTGTCGTCTGTCAACGCAAATCACCAACGGCGACATGATTTGTTTCCAGCTTCAAACGGTGGCATTATTCCGGAACAAAACTGCTGAAAGGACTTAAATATCATGGTTACTATAGGGATAAGGATCAACGTTTGTGGATTATCCCTGGTTGTCAATAGAGTTTGAGATTATGTCATCATCTTCAGAATGTTAGCCTAATGTTAAACCAGTGGATTTTAAGCTTAAGTCTAAATTTAGCATTCATTCTGAACGTTTGCAGCAGTTTATCGTGTGGTTCCTCCGTGCTTTTTGAAGGAACACATGATGTAAACCCGACTTTTCTCAGCTTTTAACAAATAAACATTGTTCCCTCTTCAAAAACATACCTGCAGCTGCATTTAAGTTCTTTCACGCTTGTTTCATAAATCCTGCTAACGAGGGCCTCACCCTTTTGAGCCTCAGAAAACACTTGGTTTGAAAATTGTCTCGTGAAAAGGTCGAGATCTGGAGGTCTCATGTCCTGAGCATTTCTGACTCAAATCACCTTCGTTATAACTGCATGCTAACATTAGCATGTCGGCGTGAGCTAGCTTTTGTTTGTTTCCCCATGGTAATTCCCCCTGCTGCCAGTAGATGGTGAAGGAAGGCCTCACAAATATAAAATGATGCATACATTATTTCCAGTTCTAAACCATGAGACGCCAAAGCTAATGCGCGCTAATGTACGCTAATGTTTGCAGGCTAATCGTACAAATGTCGTGGTTTTGGCTCGTGCATCTCATTAAAACGTATGCATTGGGCCAATAACCGGCGTTTTTGAGTTCGAGCCCACTCAAAGTGATTCTCCCGCCCTCCGTCTGAGATGATGACATCAAACTCTCACGCCCGACGTGTTAAAGCATGAAATTAGGACAAAACGACACGGATTTAACCGGGATTCCGTTTGAACTCTGCCCCTGCCCGGAAACGCGTCTAAAATCGCTGTGGTGAAAGAGGCCAAATCACGGCGCTCCGAACAGCTTGGCCTTCGCCGTTCAAACGCTGCCTCTTGTCTTTCCTCGCCGGCGTGGACATCCCCCTCTCGTGTAAATTGTCAGCGAGCCAGCCTTGCCTTTTTCCCAATTAGCCGCAGTATCTGGCGCTGCTCGGCTCCGGCTTGTTAAGGCGGATGAATAAAGCTCCGGCCGTGCAGCAGGACCACCCCCCCGCCTCTCACGCTCTCCTGCCCCATCACGGCTCCTCTCTTCGGCTGCACTGGTCTCCCCCTCTCATTACCGGATCTACCCCCGACCCCTCACACACACACCACAGGCAATATCACTCGACTACACAACCAACCCGCCCCACCCAGCCCACTCCCCGCGCGCGTGACACCAGCGAATCGATAAACAACCCGCCGAGCGATGGCTACTGCTTAGCTGGAGCCAGGGCGAGGAGCGGAGTTTTTTCTTTTTTTTTTTTTTTTTCTTCCACGCTTCAAATTGATTTCGCCGAATATTCATAGGGTTTTAACGGCCGTAGAAGTCGAAGCGAAGAACCTGAACGCAACTCTGTCAAGCACAAATTAGCGTCGTGTTGGTGATGATGTGCGGGGAGGCCAAAAGCGTGGTTTTTGTTCGGCTGTTCCACGATAAAATGCCGTCGTCCGTCGTCCGTCCACGACCGTCGCCCGCACACGATGAAATCAACAATATGGATATAAAAAAAAAATCTAATAAAGCAGTGCTATTTAGGGCGGTGCGGATGAGCGACCTTTTACAGATGTTCCTTTTCGTTTCGGTCAAATCTCTGGACATTTTGGGTCTGAATAAACGGTGGTTATATCTTTTACAAAATCCAAACAATACGAGATAAGACGACCTTTTATTTGTTCCGCAGCGGGGGAAATTCCAGCGCAAAGTTCAAGAACAGCAAGACACACTAAAAATCATCGTTAAAACATCAAAATGATATCCAGGAAAACGCTGGGGCGATTGATGATGTCTTCGACGACCAACGTTTGTTTTTTTTACAATTTGACTTGGACTATAAGGATTCAAGGGTGCGTTTTTTTGGGGGTCTCTGAGGGAAAAGCTAGCTAGCGGTTGTGGTCCCCGTAGAGGAAGACGCACATTGGGTATTGAAAGTTTAATCACGACAAATGACTAAACGATCGGCTCAAAAATCCAACATTTTGGCAATAAAATCCACAAAACATTGTCCTTTTGCTGCTGAACGTGTTGCTAAAAGATCAAATACATCACAATAAAATACAGCACATAATAATCTAATAACGGCACATGCTTCCACGCTTATGCCGCGGAACCGTTTCAGTTGCACGAATCGCGATGATGGAAAAAAAGGTATCACGAGTTGCGGTGAAAGCAGTTTGCAGCTGACGTTCTGCACGACGACACGTGTTGACGTTTTTGTGGCGCCCGTAAATCACGTTGGAGAAACCAGCGGCGTCAGACGAACGCGCCGATTCTTTCGCGGGAAAACCTGGTCGACGACCCTTTTTTTTTAAGTGACGCCAAATGAACCCGGAACATCTCGCGTCGTCTCGTCTTAATGTCCTTTTCGTTGGTCAGAAAAGACAAAACAAACAACTACTTTGCATAAAAAATCTAAGAATTAGTAGATTTTTCGTAGTCGACTCGTCAGCGATTCTTTTTTTATTATGAATTCTTCGTTTTCATTTTTAAATACGTCATCAACCAAATAAACGATTGAAATATTGGCGACTGAAAGCTCAGAGATTGAGAATGTTTGCTATTTTCTGTATTTTTTTTGACATTTTGATTAAATAATGTCGCCGTCTTTGTTATAAAACCTCTTAGTTTTTTTTTGTTGCGTATCGTATACATTTATGAGTCGTTGTGGGCAATACGGCTGAAGTGTTTTGCCCGACGACTCGATGGCTCCTCGCGCATCGATATCGCCTCACAGCCAGAGGGTCCCCATGAGGTTCGATGTCATTTTCTTCGGCGTTCGACTCGTTTTGTGAGACGCCTGAACATTTTAGATGAATAACTGCGCGAACCTAACGCAACACGGTGCAAGAAGAGTAAAAATCATCGTAAAAAATGACATAATATCCAGGAAAACACAAGGGCGATTGATGATGTCTTTTGTCGGCCAACGTTTTTTTAAATCATTTTTCTGGGATTATAAGGATTCAAGGGTGAGTTTTTTTTGGTCTCTGAGGAAATATCGAGCAGCACTTTTCTGTAAATAGTTTGTGTCTTTAAAATCCTGTGAGCTTGTGCAGTCTGGCCCGATTAATCGACGCACGCGGCTCGTCTCTCGTCGACCGAATTGTTGCAGATCTTTCCACAAGCGTGAAAAGTACATGTGCGGACTTAAAGCAGCTCCGCGTACGTTTTTGTAAAAGTTTGCGAGACGAAGCCGACGGACGCGCGGATCGTTTTCACACCGTTCTGGGGCGAGTCGGTGAGTCGGAGGCCCGGGTGGGCTGCGGATCCGGAGTAGGTTTCCCCACCGCCGCGTCGCCCCTGACATTTGGACCGGCTGACGCTGAAGGATGGGCCCAATCAACAGGACAATAGCCTAACCTTTCAGACATCTTAACTGTTTGTTATCGGGCGTGACATTAACACAACCGACGGGGCTCGCGGCGTTCAGCTTCCGTATCTGGAGGACTTTTAACCCGTTCCGAAGATATATTTTGTTGTGGACGGTTTTCTGCGGCGGCTGTGAGCGCCACGGCCGCGGCCACATGGCGTCTGATTTAGAACGTGCAGTTAGCGTGATTGGAAGGACAAATCATTGAATAAAGCACAAAATGTGGTATTTTCAAAGGACAAACGCAACAAGTAAATCATATACTTAGTTCTGCCTGTTCCACGGTCAAATATATTACTCAAAAGTGTGTCTGCAAACTACTCTACTGAGAAGTACAAATATCTCACATATACTTGAGTAACTGTACCAAAATTGTACGATACTCTATTATTCTAAACTGCTCTATAAAATATTTGTTTAGGTGCCATTTTTAAGTGTAGAGATGACAGACCTAATTGCTATTGAGCTGTTTCTTCATTTTAAAATGTTCTTTTCACATTTAGGCTACAATATAATGAAAAACGTACATTTTTTTTAGATTATTATTATTTTTTTTAAACTGCCATTTTGTTGTTTGTGGACAGACAAATGGTTGTTGTTTATGTGTTCTTCACATTTGCCAACAAGTAATATAACTGTCAATGTCTAACTTCAACCTCCAGTTTCTAAAGTTCACGAATCACGGTAGAATTTGTGGCGCTGGTGAAAGAAAACCTAAATGTCATTGTCAAACTGTTTTTGGTGCGTTATTGTCCAGAATGTTAGATTTAAGAAATGCTTATTACGCGGTTGTTAGCATGCATGCAACATTTGGCGCTAATTGTGTTTTTAATGTGGAAATGTGCTTCTCAGTCGCCAAAACAGCCCTGGTTTTTCATATTTTGAGATGTTTGGAGGCTAACGACCGCCGAAGTCAGGTTTTCCGAGCGCCGACTTGTAAATTAATTCAAGAACACGCTCATCGTTAGAGCCAACACGTCTGCGCCTGCGTTTGGATAAAGTTTAACATCTGACAGTTAAAATAGTGATAGATCTTGTACAATTTTACCTTTTAGTTCCTCCTGCTGTCTCTTGTCTGCAGGTTAAAATGTTCTGCGATGCTAGTGTTGCTAACGTCAACACGGCGCTAACGTCAACAAAAGCTAACATTCACTCTCAGACAATACTTTATAAACTGTAAATGTAATAACACTGTCTTGGTTAATACATGAGCCTCTGCGGGTTTAAATGTGCTGTGATGCTAACGCTAACGGAAGCACACGGAGCTAACGTCAACAAAAGCTAACATTCACTCTCAGACAATACTTTATAAACTGTAAATGTAATAACACTGTCTTGGTTAATACATGAGCCTCTGCGGGTTTAAATGTGCTGTGATGCTAAAGCTAACGTCAACACGCCGCTAACGTCAACAAAAGCTAACATTCACTCTCAGACAATACTTTATAAACTGTAAATGTAATAACACTGTCCAGGTTAGTAAATGTACTTCTTTAGCTCCATATTTTGGCTGATTTGAACACTTTCCTGGTTTATATTACTTGTTTTGAGTCGTTAACGTTCATAAACTATAATCCACTCCCTCGCAGAGAAGGCGTCGTCGCTAAAACACGGAATGCCAGTGTTTTCTTTACAAACACGTGTCTATATCACACCGAGTCAACCGGAAACATGTGCTCGCTCGCGCTCGTCCTGACCGATCCATACCTGCTCCTCCGCGGGGACCTAGCGCGCTCTGAGTGGCGCTAACGGACGCTAACGGCAGCAGCGACGTGCCTTGTTCTTGTTATTTTCTCTCTCTCTAACCCGCTAACCCGCGTCGCTCTCGCGCAGGTGACACTCTGAAGCGCTCCTCCTGGGAACCCCGCCGACACCGCTCCGACATGGCCGCCCCGTCTCCTGCCTGCGCCGTGTGGAGAGCTGGAGTACTGACCCTGCTGCTGGCGGCGGTCGTCCACTGCAACACCCCGTACGGTGAGAAACCACCCCGAACCGTCTGTCGCAGTGTGGTTTTTGTTTGTTTTGTCGCTGTGATGGCGTTTGTGTTGACGTGCGCGAGACGTAATAGTTTCAATGTGCTTTTTGGGATTGGAAATGATGAGTTTAATGTGAGTCATTTCAATATTAGCGCCACGTTGTGTGTCAGAAAGTGCTGGTTTTGGCAATGCAGGAGTGTTATTTTTGTTCAAATAGTTTGATCGGACGTCGCAACCAAAGCTGCATTTCTTCCTTGATGTTGTGTCACTTCAAATAGACGTTTAAACCGCTTTATTTGACTAGTTCTGTTTGGCATTTGACGAAGAGAAGTTTGGCGTAATTTGGTTAGCTAGTTTTCAAAGCGCTGAAGAAAACGGCTCGGTCAGAACTCTAAGATTGTGAACTTCTGCCTCTCGTTTCGATGGAAAATGATCAGATCAGAGCCTGAAAACATGTTTATCTTCTTTCCCGACACCGTGTTTCTAAAATGCAGCTCGACTCGACAAGTTCTGCAGATGTTTTGAGGCCGATAATTATGGCCAATTTGGATCATTTTCCACCAATAACATGATATGAACAAGTAGAAGTGTCGGCCTTTCTTAATGTGTAAATGCAGGACTGAAACACTCATTTTCATTACAATAGAAGCCAACTTTTTGTATTTTTTTTTTGTGTTACGAGAAGATTTTTGCTGTCGAGTGTCAAATAAACGATTTCTATGACTAAATATTGTCGCTAAGTCTCACATTTTTAAACTATTTTGCACATTTTGAGAGGTTTTTTTGGGATTATCCTGCTTCACTGTGGCATAAAGTACTTTCAACATCATCCTTTATCGTGATATTTTCTGTGGCAATGTATCGCACTTCAAACGTCGTCATGGCGACGGGCCCGTGAGCGTTGCTTGACCCTCCGTGCCGCCTGTAGCGCTCGTCGTCGCTGCCGTGGCGATGGCATTGACAGTATTGTGCTCCATTGTGGCCTGTTGCTCCTGTAGTTTTGGCCCTGACCGTTTTTGGCGCCCCTGACCCTTCTGGCCTCTCCCCTTGTGCGCTCCGAGACCCCCTCGGCCCGTCCAGTGTGCGTCCTCTGTTTCCTGTATCGCACAAAGAGAAGCAGAGACGCGTGAATAAACCTTTGGGACAATGGCACCTTGGACCCCACGGGAATCCAGCCCGCTGTGACGGAGGGGCATGTGTAGGACGAGCTGGTGAATCTGGTTTAGACCTGGTTTAGACCTGGTTTAGACCTGGATTAGACCCGTTTTGACCTGGATTAGACCTTGTATTGTTCTGAATTTGAACAATAGGATTTGTAAAATACATAATTTGATTTTAATCCTGGTTTTGACCTGGTTTAGACCTGGTTTGGACCTGATTTAGACTTATTTTGATCTGGTTTTGACCAGTTTCGACCTGGTGTGAATTTGGTATTCTGATGTTCTGAATTTGAACAATAAAATGTATAGATTACTTGATTTGGTTTTAATATAGTTTAATTCCTGATTTTCTAATCCTGGTTCTCTCCTGGATTAGACCTGGTCCAGTCCTGTTTTAGACCCGGTTCAGTCCTGTTTTAGACCCGGTTCAGTCCTGTTTTAGACCCGGTTCAGTCCTGTTGTGGAGGGTCTCGCCTGGTTTAGACCTGTTTTAGACCCGGTTCAGTCCTGTTGTGGAGGGTCTCGCCTGGTTTAGACCTGTTTTGGACCCGGTTCAGTCCTGTTGTGGAGGGTCTCGCCTGCGTGACCTGCACGTGTTTCCAGCTTGACGCTCACACACTTCACATTCCTGCTCCGCGCTCGGCTCCTGATCGCACCACGAGGATTTGAGACTTTTACTCCGAAACTAGTCCGGACTGAAACGCGCTCAGAAGACAGGTCGGGGGTCTCGGAGTTCCTCCCAGAAGTGTCGAGGTTTTTCCTTATTTACAGAATGTCTTCTTTACTTGTTTGAACTTCTCACAACAAAAGAAAACACCCGTAAACAAAAGAAAACGCTCTCGTAAACAGTAGAAAACGCTCTCGTAAACAGTAGAAAACGCTCTCGTAAACAGTAGAAAACGCTCTCGTAAACAGTAGAAAACGCTCTCGTAAACAGTAGAAACTATCGTAAACAGTAGAAAACGCTCTCGCTGTAAACAGTGGAAAACGCTCTCGTAAACAGTGAAAAACGCTCTCGTAAACAGTAGAAAACGCTCTCGTAAACAGTAGAAAACGCTCTCGTAAACAGTAGAAAACGCTCTAGTAAACAGTGGAAAACTGCTTCTCAGTAAACAGTAGAAAAACGCTCTCGTAAACAGTAGAAAAACGCCTCACGTAAAGCAGTAGAAAACGCTCTCAGTAAACAGTAGAAAACGCTCTCGTAAACAGTAGAAAAACGCTCTCGTAAACCAGTAGAAAACGCCTCTTCGTAAACAGTGGAAAAACGCTCTCGTAAACAGTGGAAAACGTCTCCCGTAAACAGTAGAAAACGCTCTTCGTAAACAGTGAGAAACGCTCTCGTAAACAGTAGAAAAACGCTCTCGTAAACAGTGGAGAAAACGCTCTCGTAAACAGTAGAAAACGCTCTCTGTAACAGTGGAAAACGCTTCTCGTAAACAGTAGAAAACGCTCTCGTAAACAGTGGAAACGCTCTCAGTAAACAGTAGAAAAACGCTCTCGTAACAGTGGAAAACGCTCTCGTAAACAGTAGAAAACGCTCTCGTAAACAGTAGAAAACGCTCTCGTAAACAGTAGAAAACGCTCTCGTAAACAGTGGAAAACGCTTCGTAAACAGTAAAAAACGCTCTCTGTAAACAGTAGAAAACGCTCTCGTAAACAGTAGAAAACGCTCTCGTAAACAGTAGAAAACGCTCTCGTTAAACAGTGGACAAACGCTCTCGTAAACAGTGAGAGAAACGCTCTCATAAACGTTAGAACTCATAAAAGTAGAAAACCGCTCTCAGCATAAACAGTAGAAAACGCTCTCATAAACAGTAGAAAACGCTCTCATAAACAGTAGAAAACGCTCTCGTAAACAGTAGAAAACGCTCTCGTAAACAGTAGAAAACGCTCTCGTAAACGGGACTCAATGGGACCTTTTCTTGTCTTTGAAAGAACTCGAGCTTCGCGAGGTTCAGACCTCGCGGTAACGAGTTCCACTGGAGAACATACTCGACCTTCTGAGCAGCGCCAGGTTCAAACCAGGTCTGCATCTGGACTCTTCTCGATCCAAGCGAAGCCGGGTCTAAAATGGGACCGAACTGCCGTAAACAAGGACGAACTGAAAGAGAATATGAACCTGTATTCTCAAACTGTGGTGCGCGAACCACGGGCCAAAGGGACGGCTCCGCGCCAACTCTTTAGCCTCGCGATCGTATTCTATAACTCGAGCAAACACTATTTCTGTGTCGAGCTTTTTAAAGGTCACAAATAATATCACAAACAGATCAAACTCATGTGAGAATAATTGGTTCCGTTTTATGATAATTACACCTTAATTAGACTTAGATTACTCTCTTTTTTGACCTTTTTAGCCAAACGTTAACCGTTGTTTCTTCATCAAAACAAACCGAGATTCGGAATTATCTTCATTTTTCACGCTGGTTTCATTCATCCTGTTCCCGTCTTCTCTGAGCCTCACAAAGTGCTCGGTTTCAATGTTCCTCGGCCCGTTGCGTCGTCATGGAGCGCGGGTTTACGAGCGAGAGCCCTGATCCGTGCGGAAGAGAGACCCTTCAAGACGCTGCAGTGGAACAACATCCGAGCCT
This sequence comes from Chaenogobius annularis, assembly GCA_015082035.1. Taxonomy (NCBI): domain Eukaryota; kingdom Metazoa; phylum Chordata; class Actinopteri; order Gobiiformes; family Gobiidae; genus Chaenogobius; species Chaenogobius annularis. Next base: position 11,065 of record BJKM01001070.1, on the reverse strand, counting down.
TTCAAAGTCTGGAGTTTAGTCCGGACCCGCGGCTCCGCACGCTGAGACGTCGGCCGCCTGCTGCCTGCAGATAACCACGGACTGTCTGCTGCGGCGGCGGCGGCGGCGGCAGAGTGGTCAGCCCTCTGAAGGTCGCGGGCCGATGGAGGAGGTGGGCTTTGTTCGGAAAACCCCCCGCCGCCGTGAACAGGAAGCCCGTCTTGCCCTTTAGAAACTGTGGGAGTGAGAAAGAGAGAAGAAGAGGACCTTTACAATTAGCATATATTATCACGGAGAGAAAAGGACGTGTAAATATCATCGACATGGAATAAATGACATGGAAAATAATGTTCCAAACAGATAAAGCTCATGTGGGAATATAAGAATTACACCTTAATTAGATTTAAATGACTCTTTTTTGACCTTTTACTGAAGTATACCAATGTTCCCTCATCACAACATACCTAAACTTGTTTTTATCTTCATTTTTTAGCCTCACAAATGACTCCGTTTCAATGTTCCTCGGCTGGTTGTGCCCTTTTGGCGTAGCAGTCACGTTGCCAAAGGGCTTCATTTATGTGTCGTGTCTTTGTTCACCACATAAATAGCTCATTTCAACATTTCAGTGCGTTTTATTATTTGAAGTTATAGAATATGAAACACTGAACCCAAAAGCTTTAAAAAAAAAAGGTTTAAAAGACAATTAAAGCAACAAGAATGCAGAATGCGTCCTCTTTAGCGAAGCAAAGACTTAATTCACAACAAACTAAGAGTTTGTTCAGGCTTTGTAACGACTTCACTAATTAGGAGTGAATTAATTAACGACTAATCCCTCTAAATAAACTCTTTATGTCTTTATTCCTGCTTTACTACAGCTCATAAAAGTGTATTTATTATAAAGTTTTATGACTAAATTAGGTTTGAATTCAGTATTTTAGGACAAAAGTCAAATGAAACCACTTTTTAGACAGATTTGACCACACTTTTTCCCAAGCGCGTCACAATAATTACTATATATTGACGTTCAGTAAATTAGCCGGAACAATATATCCTGGGGCTGAGTATTTGTCGTGTGTACTTTGTGTTTGATTGTGTATTTGTGAGTTGTAGAAGGTCGAATAAGTATCCTTTCTGAATAATTACAAGTGTTTTGTTTTGCTGTTCAGTTTTTGCTGCTCGTATTTATATTTATATTTAACAATATTGAGGTTTAAAATAAGACGTTTGTAATGCATTAATAAGCATTTGTTATTCGTGAAAAGTTGTTATTACATATAAACAATCTATTCACATGTTGTGCAAGGTTTAATAACACACTGTTAATGGCTTATTAAAACTTTTAAGATATTATAATCCCTCTACAAATGTCTTATAAGTGCTTATAAATATATAACTAGTGCTTATTAACGACTCTGAAATGCTTTATTAAGGAACCTTAGTTTAAATTCATGAAAGGGTTTTCTTTAAAGTCCACATTTTTACTCCCGTTAAATTGCAGTTTGTGAAGAAACTTTGAAAAATAAGAGTTGAAAATGACAGGAGGTGGAGCTGAATCCCTCTGTGATGTCATCAGCGTGCGACACAGAGACGGTTGACACTTCACTGACACTTTTCTGACACTTTTTAAACCGTCGTTCGACACAATAAAGGTGTTTTATGGCGTTATTGTGTCAGATCAGAACTGCTGTGTCATTCATGTGGATTTGGGCTCTTGTTTACTGTCTGGTTGCTAGGTAACAGCTGTGGCATGACCTCTACCGATGTCATATTTGTGCTCATGTCCGACCAGGAAGTAGAATGATAAACTTTACACAAATGGCTCAAACTGGGGACAAACGGGCCAAATGTTGAGTGGAATCTGAAATCCAATCGTGTTCCAGACGTTTGAGTGACACGTGTCGTTGAACGCGTCACATGCACTTTCAGGTCGCGTCATCGTGCCAGCGGTTTTAATATCCCCGTCTCTCGCCATGGAACACGCTTCCGCATCTGTCATAATTACCTCTAATGTTGTGATAACATATTTTTGCCTTCGCCATCCAGAAGGCTCGGACCGGCCGCGGACTCATTACCATGCGCGATCTCCAGTCGTGCCCTGCTCCCCCGTGCGCGCCCACACGATCTGACAAGTCTAAATGCATTAGCGCTGCTGCATGCATATTTATGGGCATATGGAAGCTCCGGCCCCCGTGTGTGTGTGTGTGTGCGTGTGTGTGTGTCTGTGCGTGTGTGTGCGTGTGTGTGGAGGGGGTTTCAGATCCCGGTGGTCATCGCAGGCAGTGCAGGGGAGTCAACACGGATGAGGGCGTCGCCAAAACGCAGTCAAACGCGGAGCTGGTTGAGAAACGACTTGAAATGCGCGGCCAAGCGTCTAATGCGGAGCTGGCCTCGCTCCAGAGTTCTGGGCGGCTCGTTCTGGGCGGCTCGTTCTGGGCGGCTCGTTCTGGGCGGCTCGTTCTGGGGGTAAATGCTTCTGGAGATCAGAGGTGGGCGATGTTGGCAAAGACGAATGCATCTACCGTATTTCTTTTGAAACATGCCGATAACGATATTCCGACGCTTTTTTGTCAATCCAACAGAACCATGTTAAAGGACACAAGTCATGCTAAAACGGCCTTTTTTTGATCTTTGACCTTTTCTCTCCCCCTGAGACGTGGTCCTGGTCCATCTCCAGACTCTGTACATAATCACGATCAGTACAACAGTTATTACCCTGTGTAATTCCCTCTGCAGCCAGTAGATGGCACACAATCTCAGTTAGTGCCGTGGGAAACAGCAGAGATCCAAATGTAATTTTGTCTTTTTGAGTTCTAAAACACGAGATGCCAAACTGAAGGTTCTCAAGAGCATGTTTAAAGGCTGAGAACAGCACAAATAATGTTGGATATTTGACCTTTTAACGCGTCTTCAAACGTGTTGGACAAATGTGAAGTCTGACGTTAATCACGGACGTGGTTTGGGGACTTTTATCATTTGACTTCCTGTTTGGCCTCAGAAGTAATCAGAGCGTTTACGTTTCATCTTTGGTCATTTTAACACGATAAACAACCGAACCTGGACAAACGGATCGTCTTTTCTCAGTGTTCAGAACCCTCACTTTACTCTTCCAAATGCGCTAGTTTGGCTAAGCTAGCAGACAATAAATCTAGAATGTAGCTGTTAAAACCCAGTTAAGACCACAAAATAAAGAGTGTTAATGTGTGTAAAACACTAAAGCAAATGTACGGAGCGGAAAAGCTGTTCTTACCCTGAGTTTTAGTCCGTTATTCATGATTTATTAGTTTAAACCTGTTTTGACGGGTAGAAAACGATTAAGCCAATTAAGATTCATATTGCGACAACGAGACGCTCCTCGACGAGAAAACCGCTTTATAAATCTGGCACAAAAGTGGGCGGGTTGTCACGGGAACGAGCTCGCGATTGGCTTGGGATGGCCGCGTCACCCGGCGTTGCAGTACCAGGTAAAACCACTTCTGCTTTGCACTTTAGACATGTCGTTTTTGGAGAATTAGACTTGATGAATGATGATGAAGGACCGCTAAAGGAGCGGCGCTGTGGTTTTTCTTTTTGCAGATGGGCCAGAACATGCACCTCGGTTCTGAACCTTTGGCTTTGGGTCGTTCAAATCTGTGGTTCATCTCACTTAAATACTGCGACTACTACTACTACAACTGTGTGCTACTCCGCTTACCTCTACTACTACTACTACTACTACTACTACTACTACTACTACTACTACTACTACTACTACTGCTGCTGCTTCAGATGTTTTCGGACATTTTCATGATTCTTTTGCTGTTTTTTGGAGGATGTTGATGGATTTACCGCCACGGCAACAGAAAGAAGTGCGTTATCTCGAGATTTGGGAGTAAATCTTGAGTTTAATCTGCCTTTTTTACCCGCTTCCACTTTTCCCGACTGCTTTTTTGTGTTTTTCCCTCGCGTCCCCCGTCTTCAGTAAATGAACTAACTAACTAACTAACTAACGAACTAACTAACTAACTAACGAACTAACTAACTAACTAACTAACGAACTAACTAAACTCGTTGACTTTGCCGCTTAATAGACACTGTGCTTTGTCTTTTCTCTCTGTTTGTTGTAATATTTCTGCCCTTCTCAAAACCCCCAATTTCCCCGTCACGAAGCCCATTTTCGTGTCCACTTTTTTTTGTCTTTACTTATTTTTGGACGCAAAGCTTTTGATGTCAGACAAATGGCTCCGTGTCCAATAAGCCTCGTCGCTCTCCGCGAGACCGGCTTTTTATCGCGGTGGATTTTGTATTTATTTTTTTCCCCTCTTCTTCTTTTTTTTTTCTTTCTTCTTCTTTTGACAATTTTATTTTATCTTAAATTACACCAGCCTTTCATCATAGCACGCTCGACGCTGCATATCAATGGGATCTACTCCTTTCACCGGCGAAGCAAGAGCCCACATCAGATAGTACGACTGCGGTTCAGACGATAAGCGCGTGAAATATGAGCGCGAGCGCTGAACATTTTAAAGACCTGATTATTTTCCTGAGTCGACTCTTTTGGACCGTGTTGTATTTCACTCGTCAATAATCCTGCTTTTTAAAAAAAAAAAAAATTAAATGTTTCTTTCTCCGGAGCTCAAAACGCCCTGTTCCACCTCATGACATCATTAGGTGGTCATCCAGGAAGTGGCTCATCCCTCAGCAAGACACATTTTAGTTTCCTCCTCAAAAACATACCTGGAATCGTGTTTGGCGTCGTTCACGTTTGTTTTGTTAATCCTGAGTCCTCAGAAAGCACTCCGTTTCAACCTTCCCAGTTTTGCGTCGCCAAAAGGTTGAGATCTGGCTGTTCCCTGTGCTGTTTTTAAAGTCCATAAATCAACTCCAGACTCGTCCTGAGCGTTTCTGCCTCACGTAAAGTTAATCCCAACTCTGTGTTTGCATTAGCACGTCGGGGCAAGCTAGCTTTTGCTTATTCCCCTATGATGATTATGCGCTAACACCAAATCCCGTGAGAAAGTGCCAAAGCAAAGCTGATTTTAAAGGGCAATAACGCTACAAATAGTCATTCTGAATAAGTCTGTTCATACTTTTATTGTAAAGTGTTGCTCAAATACGACGAGTGAATAAGTGAATTGTTGTCAGATGATTTGAGCTCGAAGTTTCAGCTTCCGCGCGCCCCGTTGCTGTGGGCGGCGGTAAAAATGATTTGTTGCGGCGTGTTGAGTGCAGCACATTAAAAAAAAAAGGGGAGGGCGGGGCCACGCGGGGCCCAACGGCGTCATAATGGGAGTCCGGGTGGTAGCGCTAGCATTAGCATGAATAATTCACCGTGATGGATCACAGAGAGGCAGCGATTAGCTCATCGGATCAATAACGACAGCGCGAGAGAGAGAGAAGCCTTTTCAACTACAAAGGCTGTGTTTTTCTCGTTTGTTCAAGTTATTTTCACATTTATTTGGGTCCAGACATGTCACAGTAGCGAGTTTTAGTGTTCCGATCAAACAATTGGACGATGATTCGCGATTGTTGACCTCAAACGACGGTGAAATCCTTCATTTGCTTTCACTATTTCTCCAACACGTGAGCAGCTTTATGAAACTGAACTTTATTCATGATGAAGTCAAGTTAATGTCACGAAAAAGGCGCTTTACTTTTATGTTTACGTTTCTGGGGGCGTGGCTTGAATTGAGATGACTTCAACTCTTTCTTTAAAGACCTGAATTATCACGATTCTCGATTTGACAGAATAATACTGACATCTCTGAATCCCTGATTATTCAAAAGAGTTCGAATAGACTTATGGTCGAGTTCCATTGCAAAAACTGACGTCTCCATTTTGAAAGTGAAATTGATCAAAGGATGAAATCTTATTTTGAGTGCAGTAAAATACATTTGGCCTTTGAAAACTTCTCTGTGCAGAGCGTAAAACACCGAAAAGGACTCAACAGTTTGAATTTTGAGTACGTTTTGGGGCTTAAATGAAATCAGTTTGGAAAAGTTTAAGTAAAATGGGAAAAAAGAAAGAAAAAACAGAAAAAAATACAATTATTTGACATGATAAAGGAGGCGTTATATTTTAGTTTTAAAAGCAGTTGTCAAATCATTTTTTGTTATGTGCTTGAAAATAATAATAATGAGAAGAATTAAAAAAGTAATAAGAATGACAAAATAATAATACAAAAATAAAATAAATACATAATAATAATAATAATAATAAGAAGAATGAAAGAGTAATAATACAAAAATCAAATAAATAATAATAATAATAAAATAAAATAAAATAATAATAATGAATTGGTAACCGCTATGACCGCCATTTAATAAATCGGGACCCGTGGCTCGGTCCCCTGAGTGCATGACCACTGATTCACCATCACGACCGATTTGATCTCACGTATCCGGGTGAAGCCGACTACCGACATAAACCACAACTAACGCACGCATTTATACCGAACCTAAGGGACCCTCGAAGAACTCCTCCCATGTGTGTCCGTTATAAAAAATTGGAGAGCACTTGTGGACGTCATAGAGAAGGATATACATGAGCCATCTTATCGTAGTAGCCATCTCAGGCAGCACGCGAGACGCACAGTTATTACTGCTATCGTGAGGATACTCATCCATTTTTTTCATGCCCCAAGAGCCCCTTGAATAGTATATCGAACACGCTTCCACGTTTTGTCATTGTTTGATTAACGAAGCCGGCTGAGAACATTTGAGTGCTGTATTCCATTTTATAGCGTGCCATTTTACCATCAAAAGATTGTCCTCCTACTGAATCTAAACTCTAAGAAGACAACAGAGGGACACAAGGAGCCACTGGCGGAATGCCAAGGTAATGGGCTAACTCAGCCCCCTATACCTGCCAATTGAATTTCTTAAGTCCATTTGCTTAACCATTAACGATAACTACTTTCGTTCCTAAGGAACATCTTTCATCCTGTTTGAGACATCGTGGGCGGAGGTCTGTTCTAGCGGCCACTGTGAGTGGCGAGCGAGAGTGTGATGATGCCGTGTATTCAGGCGTGTCGTACCTCGCATCCAAACTTAGAATAGAGCGTTAGCCCTAGGAGATCCACCAGAAGTCCACCTATCAGATCCAAAGAGTTTAAACTTAATATTAAACCGCTTACTAGCTGATTGATAAGTCTGCGAGTTTACAATACAGTAGATGCGTAACTATATCAAATCTAACTGGCAAAATGCTTTAAGCAAGTGCAATTTTAACAAAGATATAAGCCTTCGCCGAGGCAAATACCCAACTCATAGCAGGCCCCGAAGACGAGCCTAAGACGATGAAAGCTCGCCATCCCGCTCCAAAGACAATAGCCTATAGCAACCTCACCACCAGTCACATGCCCATAAGATAAAGCAGGTCCTCAATGTGCACAACTCTTAACGCACATCCATACTAACCAGCAGCACCCGCACGCACGCACACACACCACTACACTACCATCGATCTTTACACGCATCACTACCTCAGTATCGACCGCCAAACGCACATACGTACATCATCTTTTATTCTACTACGTGCCTATCCATCACACTAGTCGCACACAACCACACACGAAACAACAACAATCCGCTCTACCTCTGACACACGACAACATATATCTGCGACACCATCACTACATCTTCTACCACAACACAGCACGCACACACACGTAACATCACGACACAAGCACGTGAGCGACACGCACACACACACACACGCCATCCACATCAGCTACAGCACCGGACAAACGTACACACCGCCACCCATCTACTACATACCGACAAATCATCTTGCCGCGACACACACCACAACACACGAACACACGTCAAGCACGAGGCACTAACTCGGCTTTCACACGCGTAACGACACACGCTACACATCGACAGCCAACACGGCGGCACACGACTGCAACTACTTACACACACGCGTACGCACCAACATCACGCACTATTCTAGCGACGCGTTACTCCACACTATCAATGCGTGCAACAAACAATACAACATGCATTTCAGATTTACGACACGAGTGCACACACGCGCTCGAGCATCTCACACAGCTACGTCATGCATAGATATAAAAAAACGAGAACCGATAAATACTAGAAGGAGATTCTATTCGAAAACTATCACGATTACATGAAATGAATTGGTATTAAGATGATATTACCGTATATCTCTCCTAATATAAAGTATTATATTTTGACCTAATTTATAAATACTATCAAGAACGACCATGAAACCATTGTTCTTCCACGAACTTACAATAATAGAACATTTAAGTATACATTCTTTATAAAGTTTAATAACAAGTATAGTTCACTAATTACAGGAGTTGTTAGCGGTTAGTTTTGGTTGATGTCGAAAGCCGAGTATCCAGAGGAAACCCGCCCAGAGACGAGGAGAACCTGCAAACTCATGCGTGCATTATCCATTAGACCATCAAATCCTATTGGTGCAAAAGCACAGCGTGTTACTGACTTTTGAAGGTTTGTGGATTTGTCAGTCTTAAAAAATAAAAAAGCCTATACATTAGGGAAAGTGAGGGAAAAAGCGAGGAAATGATTAGTTCTTGTTGGATGTGAAATGCTGATAATGTGCTACTGTTAAACAGCGAAAATCACACAAATTACACAAAATCAAATAACTGCATATCAACTTCTGAGTTTTAAATAATTTTGATTTGACAAAACGTGATATAGGCTGCCTTTCTTAGACTTACCAAGAGTTTTGCCTTGTTTAGAAATGCCCAATTCAAGATCAAAAGAAAGTCGTTGCCTTACGTGGATCTGTCTCCAATCAAATGTTCCTGTATGCCTATCAATTGAACAAAAAATAGTTGCCCCTTTAGTAAAAATCGAGAACGTGCTGTTTTGTACCTAGAGTGTTGTTGCTTCTCAAAAAACGAAAAGCGCACGGTATAGCTGTTGATTTAGCCTTTACCATGCACGGGTATAAACATATCTTACCCTCCTTGCACCTTTGAAAGTTGTGAAAACACTTAACAAAAACTTAATGTGGTGCAAATTAATCCGGATGCTTGGATACCTTAATGAAAGTGCGGAATACCTTATGTTTACTGTTGTAAAGTAGTTTAAAAATAACTAGTTACATTCACATGTTTTTCAGACATGTAAAAACAGGTACAGCGCCTCCTAAAGCTACAACGATTGAAGTACTTCTTTCTTCTCCACCGCTTTGGTAAATAATATCTAAGTTCATTTACCAAACGCAGCAATAGTCTGCACCTAATCCCATCTCAATTAAACACTACAGCGGATTGTTCCAACTCCTCTCAATGTGTCCTTGAGCAAGACACTTCACTCTACTCGCCTACATGATTGGGGCTGATGGCGCAGATTGACAGTCTTGCTTCCGGCAGCTGTACAGTGAGAAGTGAATGAATGATTTAATGTGAATGTGAATTGATCGTAAAAAAAAAACATACTACACATACACAAAAACATAAATAAATAAAAAAATTACAAGTTTGAAATCTGGCCATATAAATGGAGAAAATGAATATTTGGAATAGCAAAAGAAAAAATAATAATCATCTGGAGAAACGTTTTAAGAGTGAAGATGTTTCGCCACTCATCCAAGTAGCTTCTTCAGTTCTGACAAGGTTCTGTTGAATGCCATATATCTGTCTGAAGGGAGGAGCTAACTCCATTGAAACTAAAAGCTCTTTCTCCCCACCCCTCCATCACTGAGTCAGGGGGACATCTTGTCTCTCCATGTCTTCTATGTGTCCTCGCTCCTCCCTTGTGCAAATGCTCCTTCTCACTGCAGCCACAAATACGTACCAATGACACAATACCCTTCTACAACAGCAGGTGGTTTACACTGCGTGGAGCGGACTGGGTAAACTAGTTAAAAACACATACAACATACAACATATTCATCAAAAAAACTAGAGTCCAGACTCTCCCAACTGCTCATCACTATCATGTATTTTGGGACTGCCCTGTTCATAAATACTGGACAGAGATCAATGAAGCACTGTAACTGTCAACACTGACATTCCATTAGACTTCAAAACAATGTCTCTTGGATGTAGGACACTGGAGATGGAGATGATTACAGCAAAAAAAGGCAATAATAACACACAAAAAATGGATGAGAGGGACGGGTCCGGCCATTAAGGACTGGACTGAATTAACGTTGGACTACAAAAATGGAAAAACTGACTTTTGACTGAATTAACGTTGGACTACAAAAATGGAAAAACTGACTTTTACATTGAACTTAAACATTATTTTCTTGCAAAGAATATACTTTTTTGGAGCACATTCACATTAGAATCCTTCAGCAGTGATTAGCACTTGGAACTTGCAAGGGATATGTGCTAAAATCAGGTTCAATTTTAGAGGTCTCAAACGTTTCAGGTGTCAGCCACATCCTGCTACTGGTTTCTCTGAAATTCTATCTGAAATCTTTTTTTAAGTTGTAAAGATGAATGGAGAACTTTCACCAAATACTTTTAGTCGCTACTTTGAATGTTGTTGTTTTTTACATCTTGTACTTTTTATTTCTGTAATATAATTGCAACACTGCTACAAATCTGTCTACTCCAACCACCTCTGGTGAAAAAAAAAGAAGAACATCTGTAGTCTATATTTGACTAGATTATTCTGATATGAGATAATAATCCGAATTTTACAATCCACCAGAAAAATGCTAATATGTGCCGGTAAATGTCTTGTTTAATTATCGTAAAAAATCAATCAATAAATAAACACACACACACAAGAAAAACAAATGGGTTTTACAATTGAGGGGAAAAAAAGGTAAAATATTACTCTACATATGAAATTGTTCAGCTTTGATCTATTACTATCTATCTATATATATACATATATAAAATAAATATAAATACTTTTTTTTGGGGGGGCCTTTTTTTGGCCCAAAGGCTTTACTAGACAGGAAAGGACAGTTTGAAATGGGGATGAGAGAGAAGGGAGGACATGCAGTACATTGTCTGTTGTCTTGTAACAAATCACAACTAAGTGAAAGTTATAAATGATAAATTCATATTGTAATGTTGCATATCAGTTATATATTTATATATGAAAACAAGATATCTAACATAAAACAATATATTTATGAAAT